>CAOLHI010002955.1:0-297579 GCA_948474755.1 Ctenosaura bakeri
GCTGGAAGAGATAAGTCCTTATTACTTTCCAAAAATTCAGATAACATATTTAGCTGTTGAATCTCTTCTGGCAGGTCATTCCGCAGTCTAAGGGCAGCTGATGAAAAGGTCCTCTGGGTGACCATTACCAGTATAAACCTGGTTGGTTTAAGTAAATGCCCCCCAGGGAATCTGACTGTGTGGGATAGATGCTATGGGAGGAGGTCATCCTGCAGGTAACTGTAGACCTAAACCCTGTAGAGCTTTAAAGGCAGTAATCAACATTCTGTACTTTGCCCAGTAATTGGCAGCCAGTGGAGTGTTTTTGTATCTATGTAATATGCTCCTGGATGTACCTGTAACCACTTGGATTTTGGAGCAGTTTGAGTTTCCCACCTTGGTACAAAAGTAGTCCAATGTACAGAACATTGCAGAAGTCCACCCTTGAGGGTTATCAGCATGTGTACTACCATCTTTTGGTCTTCCAATTCTGGGAAGGGACACAGTTGACATATCAGCTGAAGCTAATAATAAGTAAACTTAATAACAGCAAAAAATGCCTGTAGACCTTTTTGTACAGTGTTTTCTCCCCAGGAATATTGTAAATGGTTCCCTAGTTTATGTGCTTTTCCTCTGATTTCCTCCCTGTGTGTTGTCAACTACTAAGAGAGATAGATAGATATGCAGTTATTTGAACACCAGATCTGTTAAGATTGAGAGGAATCTTCTTTAAAGATTTATGCTTCCATAGTTACAAGAAATCCCTAAGTTAAAATAATAATAGTATTTTCCTGTCCTCATTGTCCCATAGAGGTAGGAATGGGAGATTCTGAGGAGAATTGATTGGGGCCTGAGTTAGATCTGAATAAATTTAAAAGGAAATCAAGACTTCAATTTTTAAAAAGGCAAGAACCAATATAACACATCTCCATTTATTCCAAAGTAGTCTCTTCTGCTATTGAACAGTTCTTGATGTTAGAAAATTGTTCCTAATTTTTGATCAGAATCTCTTTTCCTGTAATTGGAATCCATTGGTTAGGGCCCTGCTCTCTGGAACAATGGAAAGCAAGCTGCCTCTGTCTTCCATATCACAGCCTTTCAGATAATTGGAGATGGCTATCTTGTCACTTCTCATTTTTTTTCATACTAAAATGCCCCGGTCTTTCAACCATTCTTCATAGTACTTACTTCATGGACCCTTTACCGTCTTTGTCTCCCTTCTTTTGACAAGTTCTGGCTTTTTGATTTTTTTTTTTAATCTGTGGATTTAAATTCAAGTGGATTACCACTACTATCCAATTTGCTCATAGCTCTCCGGGAGGGAACTTCCTCCTCAGGTGCAAAGTCATTCTACCAGGACTGTGACAGTGTTGGCCGCATTTATAAGAGGCATTCCTGGACCTAGCCTTCGACCTTCATAATGGACTATGGGCTAGATGTAAGGCCTCAGCTGGAGGCCTTGTTTGGGATTGATGTCTCAGCCTTCAATCTTCGTAATGCACTATAAGCTAAAATGTAAGGCCCCAGGCAGAGGCCTTGTTTGGGATTGCTGTCCTTTTCTCCTTCATCGCATGACAGTCCCTTTTCCTGTTGTGAGTAGCTTGCTAATCTCCTACTTATGTGAGCCACAGAGACCACGAAGAAGAAGGATATGGTGCTTACCTGTAGCTGTGGTTCTCTGAGTGATCATTTGTGAATTCACACAATGCTGCCCTTCCCTCCTTCCTTGTGCCCTGTTCTCCTCCTTCTCTTTGGCTGTTTCTTCAGTGTCCTGGAAACTGAAAGACTGAGTGAGAATCATGATGGTCACACGGTACCAAGTAGGAAGGGGCTACCACTGGAATGCTTATTCCCTGGCTCTAGAAGGTTCTGAATAATGTGCTTTGCAGGTGCATGTAACCCCATTTGTGTGAGTTCACAGATTGACAGATTCACATTGAAAGAAGCAGAGAGAGGGGTAACCAACCTGTTCATCTAATTGAGCTTTGTATTGTCTGTTGGAAACAGTGCAAATACTCAAGTTATTGATTGATGATGTTTCCATTTATAGCATGTACCTCCTGAACATACTTCGCAATAAATAACATAACTGACGTATGCTGGTGTTTTCTAAAATCAGCCTTGACTAAAATAACTTCCACTTCATCACACAAACTGTATTCAGTTGATGTCAGTATAAACTGTTTAAAGCAGTCTCTGTTTTGGGTTTAGGACTGGCAATAGAATTGTGATGTAGTTATCAGCCCTAAACACTTTATTGTGGAGGGTTAAATAATCTGTGGTTCAAGTCATGTGCTATCTTGGTGAGGAATCATCACTTAACATTTGAAACAAGCTTAGGTAGCTAATACTGACTATGCGCACAGCAGCCATATGTTTGCTGTTAAGTGATTAATCCAGCAAGCCTGCTGTACTTATATTTGTTGTCTGGGAGAAATTCTGTGATGGTTTAGTAGAGTAAGCTAATTAAATGATAATGGAAAGAAGTGTCTTGCTGTAAAACTGTTGTACAAAACAGTGTTATAACTTTCTCAATAATGCAAAAGTTGCTAAAGGCATTCTTCTGCAAATAAGCAGAAAACCAGACATATTGTTAGCTGTTCAAATAATAAGATAAGAGAATTTTCTGGTTTCACTAGTAATTGCTAATTTTTGTTAAAGTTGCAGTCCTCTATATACTCATCTCAGAATTTACCCTATTGAACTCAGTGGGACTTACTTTTGAGTTAATTTTTAAAGGATTACATTGTTACTCTCTAAAAAATATATTTGTATTTTTCTTTTAAATTGCATACATACTGAGGACCAGTCAACTTCCTGCATTGCGACACATTTTAGAGAGAATGAAAAACACCACAAGCTTGCTTGTTTCACTTGCAGTAGAGGTCTTACCAATTTCTTTAAAGCAGATCTGTTTAGACAGGGTCCCATTAATCATTCTAGAATTTTCTTGTTGTAGATTGTAGAAGGATAGAACTGAGGTGAATATCTTCTTTTTCAAATATATAGTACTGTAGTTGGATGTGATGTATTTTACTGGTTTCGGTACAATCAGTGATGTATGATTTCTGTAAAATTCTGAAGCAGATAATTTCCCTTTCCTGTTTTATTTATTTATTTCTTCATTCATTCATTCATTCATTCATTCATTCATTTTTGCTGCCTGTAATTAATGATGACCTGTTCTATATGATTTGTGTTACATAAAATGTGATGTGATGTTAATTTTATGTACTGCATAAATAAAGTACAAATGATTTCTCATTTCTAAGCCCAGTTTCTCAACAGACTTTCTAAAATCGTAACTTAACAATCTTTGTACTACTACTATGAAGGAATGTTTTATTTAATAGTATGCTTTTGAAGTAAATAGGAGATCCAGGTAATTTATACCACTGCTTTTTTTTTTACCAGCAGAAATGAACTTCCTTCAGGTTTCACTAGAGAGCGTCACTCCAGGAGATTAGACATGTAAAAGTATTATGTATAGATGCTCTTATATTTGCTCTTATTTGTTTGTTTGTTTGTTTATTTATTTGGTGAGGTGAAGATTAAAGAGGAGCCATGTGAATGAAAATATGAGAAGAAATAGAATAGAGAATAATAGAGAAATACAAATAGATAAAATGCAAAATGAACTTTTTGGCCCCTTTTTCTCTTCATATATTTGATACTTTTTTTATTATAGCTGTAAATATTAGCCCTGATTGCCATGAAAATCAATCTTTTCATACACAAGAAGTGTTTTTGTAGTAAATTACTCTAAAATAAGCTTAGTTTATTTATTTATTTTTTAAAAGTTCAATATTTGTCAGCTTTGCTTATTTTGCTAACTCTGAGCAATGGAATCTGCGGTTGGTCAAACCAGTACTGACTTATTGGGAGGAGATTGCTGTGTTTATTGTATTTCCCCATCTCTGTATTATTTGCCAGCTCTGATTTTTCCACTGTTCTAATGCGTTCGTCTTATATGTTATCTATTGGATGTCAGGGAACACTGTTCATAAGAGTGGAAGGAAGTTCCTCTGAGAAAAGGTCTTGTATGGCAACTTATACCTTATGTTAAATATGGGGGGTAGAGAAAAGGTATTATATTTCCTCTTGTTGCTGCCTCCTTTAGCTTCTTCTTTTGAAATAGACTTTTCTGTTTTTACTGTTAAACTTGTTCTTGTGATTTCCTTTAAAATGTTTAATTCTTTTATCTGGTTATCTGTGTAAGTTATATATGCTAGTAGTTTTAAATTAGTACAGTTGAATCTTGACTTTTAGAGTTTAACTTTCACAGATTTGATTATTCACCTCCCACCTCAAGTGCTTCTTTCCTGGGGGAACCTTATGCTTCCTATGACCTACCTCAGTCAGTAACCTGGTTTATGCTGAGAAACCTCTGTTACAACCTGTGGTCTTTAATTGTAAGGCACATCAGAGTTCCATCTTAATCCTTTGTGTATTTAATGTTGTGTGAAACTGTTCAGTGAGGTCATCAGGAATCTGGGTTGAAATGGCCTCAATGTGTGGATGACACTTGGTTCCACCTTTAGAACATAAATTGGTTTGGGACCCAAATGTATCAAGGGCCACTTATAAGAATCTATTAAGTCTTGAGACTGGCATCTTGTGCCACATTTTTAGTCCTTCATTAAGAAAAGGTAAGTATAGACAGTGATTAGAGGACGTACTCAGTGGTTGGCTCTATAACTATAGAACTCATTCCCAAGAGAGGCTGGACAATCTTCCTCATGGTTTGGAGATATACTGTAAAATGGGATGGGCAAGTATAGTCCCAGGGCTGTTCTTCTGATCCCCGTGTGCCAAACCTTTTCCTTCCAAAATGCTCAAAATGATTGATTGGGTAGATTATATTGTGTATGGATCCCGCACTGCCCAGGAGTCAAAATGAATTTTTGTGAAAAAATTAAAAAAAAATTTTTTTTAAAAAAAACCTATTTATTTATTTATTTATTTATTTATTTATTTATTTATTTATTTATTTATTTATTGTGAATTAAAGCAAACCCAAAATGTCCTCTCTGGACCCAGGAAGGCCCAAAATGTGCCCCACAGATACCTACTCTAAAGGACATCCTCTTCTCTTTTGAACATTCACTTCTCTTTCAGACATCTTGTTTAGCCATTATTTTACTGTGTTCCTGTTTGAAATGGCTGTTACTTTACTGTGTGTGTTAAATTAGTTTGCGTGTATAGCCAGTTTAATATTATTAGCTGCTTTATGAAGAGCACTGCTTTGAGAAGTGGGATATAAGTGTTTGAACTGCTTTACAAGAGTTTTACTCCTGTTTGGGAAAATCACCTCCAGATCATCATTTATTGAGTTATTGTCTTGGTGCATGGATGCTTCAGTTTGGAGTTCAGCAAGTTTTGATCTTATCCGCATGCTGCTCAGTATCTGTGTAAAACTGATCTTATTCCCATGATGTTTAAAATCTAAATGAAACTGCTGCCTAGGGTCACCAGGATTTCTGGAACACATTTGTCATTGGTATGTTAATAATATGTGATGTTACTTTTTCTATATGGCAAGTAGGTGTGGTGGATGTGCTTAGCTGCTGCCTGGCCTGGGTAATTAATTGGTGTAAGGCCAGGAAACTGAAACTTAATCCAGAAGTAAAGAGACATTATGGGCAATTCTTACTTTGGATTGCTACTTGTATGCAAGCAGTTGGGAGGAGTCACACCTAAAGATTTACCCATGCAGCTTGTGGGTACTGTTAGGAGTAGAAACTATAGTACAGGACTTGCAGGAAGGGCCCGGAGACTTAAGTGTCTCTACACTAATGCACGGAGTATGGGAAACAAGCAGGATGAACTTGAACTCCTAGTACAACAAAATAAATACAATTTGATAGGCATCACTGAGACCTGGTGGGATGAGTCTCATGATTGGAATATAGGAATAGAGGGGTATAGCCTATTTTGTAAAAATAGACCAAACAAGAAAGGAGGAGGAGTAGCCTTGTATGTCAAGGATGTTTTCACCTGTGAAGAGATCCGGGACTTAAACCCAGAAAGTCAGGTCGAGAGCATTTGGGTAAGAATTAAGGCAGCGAGAAACAATAGGGATATTCTGGTGGGGGCTTACTATAGACCTCCAACCCAGGTTGAGGACTTTGATGACGCCTTCCTCAACCAAATGACTGCACATTTAAAGAGGAGAGATACAGTAATAATAGGAGATTTCAATTACCCAAATATATGCTGGTAGTCAAATTCTGCCAAGACAGCAAGGTCCAGCAAGTTTCTTGCTTGTCTTGCAGACAACTTCATGGTCCAGAAGGTGGAAGAGGCCACAAGGGGATCAAATATTCTAGATCTGATCCTGACCAACAGGGATGACCTTGTGAATGAGGTAGAAGTGGTTGGATCTTGAGGGGGGAGTGACCATGCCCTATTGGAATTTGGCATTCAGTGGGAAGGAGAAGATAAGTGTAGCCAAACACACATATTAGATTTTAAAAAAGCGGACTTCTGTAAACTTAGGGAGCTGTTGGCTGGAATTCCGTGGACAAGAGTAGTGAAAGGGAAAGGAGTTCAGGAGGCATGGGAGTTCCTTAAAAAGGAGACTGAAGGCACAGTCTAAAACTGTGCCAATAAGGATGAAAAATGGAAGGCATCTGAAGAAACCAGAATGGTTGATTAAAGAACTCTCAGCTGAGCTAAGTGTTAAGAGAAACATGTATAGGAAATGGAAGAAGGGGGAAACCACCAAAGAAGAATTCAAGCAAGTAGCCAGGAGATGTAGGAAGGAGGTCAGAAAGGCTAAAGCACAGAATGAACTCAGGCTGGCCAGAGACATTAAAAACAATAAAAAGGGCTTTTTAAAATGTGTCCGCAGCAAAAGGAAAAAGAAGGAGACGATAGGGTCGCTGCGCAGAGAAGATGGCAAATTACTCACGGGGGGGGGGAGAAAAGGCAGAACTACTTAACACCTTCTTTGCCTCATTTTTTCCCCAGAAGGTTACAAGTACTCAACCTGGCAGTTGGGGAGCAGGGGAGAAAGCAGAGGAAATGAGGCACATAATAGGTAGAGAGGTGGTACAGGAATACCTGGCCACACTGGATGAATTCAAGTCTCCAGGGCCAGATGAATTGCATCCTAGGATATTAAAAGAGCTGGCAGCGATCATTTCGGAACCGCTTGCTATAATCTTTGAGAAATCTTGGAGGACAGGAGAAGTTCCAGCAGACTGGAAGAGAGCAAATGTTGTCCCCATCTTCAAGAACGGAAAAAAGAGGACCCAAATAATTATCGCCCAGTCAGCCTGACGTCAGTACCCGGAAAGATCCTAGAGCAGATCATTAAGCAGTCAGTTTCTAATCACCTAGAAAGCAATGCGGTAATCACAAGAAGTCAACATGGATTTCTCAAAAACAAGTCATGCCAGCCTAATCTTGTCTCTTTTTATGATAGAATTACTAGCTTGATAGATGAAGGGAGTGTTGTGGATGTAGCATATCTCGATTTCAGCAAGGCCTTTGACAAAATTCCACATGACATTCTTGCAATGAAGCTGGTAAAATGTGGGCTAGACAGGGCTACTGTTAGTTGGATTTGTAATTGGTTGACCGACCGAACCCAGAGGGTGATCACGAATGGCTGCTTTTCATCCTGGAGAGAAGTTACTAGCAGGGTGCCACAGGGTTCTGTCCTGGGCCCAGTGCTGTTCAATATTTTATCAACGACTTAGATGAAGGAATAGAAGGCATGCTCATCAAAGTTGCAGATGACACCAAATTGGGAGGGATTGCTAATACGCCAGAGGACAGGATCAAAATTCAAAATGACCTGGACAGATTGGAGAGCTGGGCCAAGGCTAACAAAATGAAATTCAACAGAAAGAAATGTAAGGTCCTACACTTAGGCAGAAAAAAATGGAATAAAGAAATATAGGATGGGAGACACGTTGCTGGATAGCAGTACGTGCGAAAGGGATCCAGGAGTCTTCATAGACCACAAGCTGAACATGAGTCGGCAGTGTGATGCGGCAGCCAAGAAAGCCAATGCAGTTCTTGGCTGCATCAATAGGAGTATGGTGTCTAGATCGAGGGAAGTACTGGTACCACTCTACTGTGCTTTGGTTAGACCTCATCCTGAATACTGTGTCCAGTTCTGGGCACCCCAATTCAAGAAGGATATTGACAAGCTGGAGCAAGTCCAGAGGAGGGCGACCAAAATGGTGAGAGGCCTGGAAGCCATGCCCTATGAGGATATACTTAGAGAGCTGGGTTTGTTTAGTCTGCAGAAGAGAAGGTTGAGAGGGGACATGATAGCCATGTTTAAATATTTGAAGGGATGCCATGTAGAGGAAGGAGAGGGCTTGTTTTCTGCTGCTCCAGAGACCAGGACAAGGAGCAATGGATTCAAGCTGCAGGAAAGAAGATTCCTCCTGAACCTCAGGAAGAACTTCCTGACAGTCAGGGCTGTCCGGCAGTGGAATCTGCTGCCTCGGAGTGTAGTGGAGTCTCCTTCCTTGGAGGTTTTTAAGCAGAGGCTTGATGGCCATCTGTCGGGAGTGCTTTGAGGGTGTTCCTGCATGGCAGGGGGTTGGACTGGATGGCCCGTGTGGTCTCTTCCAACTCTACATTTCTATGATTATATGATTCTATCATCATTAATGACAGAAGTAACCTTTCTGGCTTGAAGTACCTTCTGCCAACTTCAGCTGGTAACTTAGTTGAAACTTTTAACTGGAAGAGGTAATATAGCTTTAGTAGTTTGTGATCTCATAATCTCTAGGTTAGATTGATGCAGTGATGTTTACTTCGGAATACTAAAATATGGGTACATAGATACTTGATTAGTACTGTGTATTCTGAACGTATCATTCCAGTTCTGCTCTGCATTGTTGCTAGTTCGGTCCCAAGTCTGTTCATAGTGTTGATCTTGACTTCTAAAGCTTAATACCTCGAGAACAGTCTTTCCACATATAAAACTAGAGTATCATCTACTCTTCTTTCACTGTCCTCTCCAACAGATAGTTGAGGTTAGAAATGAGGGAACAGACCTTTTCTGTCATGGTGCCCTTGTTGTGAAATGTGCTTCCCCAGGGAAACTTATATGTGGGCAACTTTATTATCTTTTCACCAGCAACTGAAGGCGTGTTTAGGTTATTTATTAGTCCAGCACTGGTGACTCCTTGACTTGCTCATCCTTTGTTGAATGGAAGAGATTTTAGGTTGTCTTGGAGAATTGACCCTCTTAGTAAATATGTGTAAATTTTGCACATTTTAAAAATGTCATTTTTCGTTAATCACATTGGGATTTTAAAAAATAAACTGAACTAATTTAATGTGTATGGAAGTAACAGATTGAAAAAAAATGGCAAAATGGCATTCACATGGCTAAAAGATTGGCTTAATCTTCAAAACTCGAGGATGCTGGCGTTAGAGGGAACAGACTTAAGAATGGGATGGCACACCTATACGTTTTATGGAAAAACAGCAGTAGACAAAGATTTTATGCATCATTTTATAAGGAAATCGCTATTTAGAATATGGAATGACTACAAGAAGAAGAATATAAGGCAGCTACCTAATTTGGTCTCCCCGCAAGAAGCCTTTTTTGGGAGATGGAAAGATACAGATAAATGGTTACGATATGAAGACTTATTAGACATAACAGATGACTCCAGTGTGAAGATGAAATCAAGAGAGAAATTGGAAATTGAAGGAATAAAATCAAGCTGGTTTCCCTACAGACAGCTAAAGGAAAGATTTCAGATGGATGTACAAACCTATGGAATACAACAAAAGGAACAAATTCATTTACTGAGAATGTTAAGAGAAAATCCACCACTTTTACTAGCACATTTGTACAAAGAAATTTTACAGCAAGAATGTGAGAGAGAGAGAGTTAAAGTTGCAATGATACAAGGGGGACAAAACGTTGGACATTCAATACAGTTAGAATGGTGGGAACAGAACTGGCAACGTACACAGAAATTTACTGCTGCCCAAAATTTAAAAGAAAAGTGTTACAAACTATTTCATAGATGGTACATGACACCAGAAAAATTAAAGACAATTTATAAGACAGGTACAGGTCAATGCTGGAAATGTCAAGAGAACTGTGGCACATTATTTCATATGTGGTGGTCATGTCCTAGAGCACAGAAATACTGGAAAGAAATACATAAGAAAATAAGTTCAATTTTGAAGATTCAATTCGGGATGACACCTGAATTTTACTTGTTAAACATGACACATACTCTAGATGCAACACCAGCTAAGAGACATTGGAGAATTATATTGTATATGGTGACGACGGCTCATATTGAATATGCGTGATTTTGGAAAAATGAAACTACACCTACAATGGAACAGTGATGGACAGCTTTTATGGAAAATAGAAATGCGGACATACTTACACAAAGATTGAAAGGGAAATCAGATGAGGACATAAATAAAGAGTGGAAGATTGTTACAGATTTGGGTTGAGGGTAGACAGAGGGCATTACATCTTTCATGATAACAATTATTATACAGTTAACAGTTAATGAAATATCACGTAGCAAGTAAAGTAGAGATATATAGCAGGAACTAACAAATTATAGATTATTAACATTTTATTGCAATACGTGATATAATAAATAGAGGGAATATCAATAATTGTAATCCAGAAAGGAAAGGAAGAAGGAAAAACATTAGATGTAACATTGCAGAAATTACTGTTTGTTTTATTTATAGAAATTTGAATAAAATTATATATAAAAAGAAAAAAAAGAAAAAATGGCAAAATCATTAATTTGGTTACCTTGGTTAGCCTTCCTTTTCTTCTGTTCAAATAAATAAGGAGTTCTTTGAGCATGCTGTCTGATACTTTTAAAGCAGCTAAGTATGTCTCTAAAATTGCTTTCATCTTAAAAAATATTGCATTACTTTTCATGTAAAATGTTTAACATCAGAGTCTTTTCCCTACTGATCATTTGTTTTCCCCTCTCTTTTTTGAACAGTGAGCAGAGCATCTGCCAAGCACGAGCTGCTGTAATGGTCTATGATGATGCCAATAAGAAGTGGGTACCAGCTGGTGGGTCTACTGGATTTAGCAGAGTTCATATATATCATCATACAGGCAACAATACATTTAGAGTAGTTGGCAGGAAGATTCAAGATCATCAGGTGAGTGATTTCTGTGAGTCAGGTAATTAAAATGGAATTTTTATTGCTCGATTCAAAGATTTTGCTCCTCTGACAGAGGAAGAAATCTTTGGATGCAACCCAGTGCCATTACCATATTTTTCTTATCCAAAATTATGCTTATTTTAGGGCTTCTTAATTGTTTTCATTGAGAACCAGCGTGGTTTGAGTGCTGGACTAGGACTCTGGAAGACCAGGGTTCACATTCCCACTCTGCCATGGAAACCCACTGGATGACCTTTGGCAAGTTACGCTCTGTCACCCTCAGAGAAAAGCAATGGCAACCTCTCCCTGAACAAATCTTGTCAAGAAAACTGCATAGAAGGGTTGCCATGAGTCAGAGCTGAGTTGACTTGAAGGTACATAATCACCACCAATTGTTTTCATTACATATCCAGTATCCTTCCAAAAGTAGGTAATGCCAGATGAACGAAAAGCTGGTGATTCTGAGATTTTTCAGAAGTAAGGATCACATGGAGTGGTGGGAGTTGGTAGGATTGCATTTCACATACTTGTTTTAATTAGCCATCCAACAACAAAATACGCTGTTTGAATTCAAAAGAAGTACTGAAGACTGATCTCTTCTGTCAGGCCTACCTAGTCTATTTTTAATTAGGATGTATTTTTAATTAGGATGTATTTTAATTATGTTACATTTGTGTTTTAAATGGTTTTATGTGTTTTTAGTGTATTTTAATCTACGATGTGTTTTTAATTGTGTTTTGATTTATGTTGTGCCTTGCCGGGTAAGAAGAAGGTAATAATAATGATGATGACAACAATTCCTTGACTATGGGCTTTTAGTCAGTATTCCAGTTTCACAAGAAAAAATTCTGTGTGGAAGTTTTTTTTCTTGCCACTATTAATATATCTATAACCTTCATCTTACAGTTCTAACATGATTGTTCTGTTTTGAGCTTTCTACACAAATCTCTGTTTGATTAAGCAAGAGCGATTGTAGTGATCTTAATACTGAGTCAAATGTCTGTGTATCTTGAAGGATCAGGATGAGGACCCAGAAGATAGTAGTAAAGTAGTTACAAGTGTGATATATAATTATAATTGTTCTTGACATTGCATAAAGGGAAACTCAGGTTTGGCAGTAAGTTCACACTCTGCTAGATACGGTGCTCTGAGTATATCTGTGTTATATACTTGATGACTAAGAAGTTGATTAGCTGCTACACATGCTGCACACACTTTGGTTCCCATATAAGCAAGTTATGGGGGATGATCCAGCCAGCATTTTCCAGGAGCTTATTGGAACACTGACTCAGAAATGGTGAGATTGCTCCTCTATTACTTCCCTGTGTGGTAAAAGACAACGCAGAGCAAAGGAAAGCAAAGTGCCTGCTATATCCAAAGTTCTGCTATCTCCAATAACATGCTATCATAGATAGCAGAGGGTTTAGCAGGGGACAGCTTTCAGTGAAGGACAGTCAGGGAGTCTCTGGATTCTCAATCTATACCCCCATCTGCATGATCTGGAGATTAAATCTCCTTTGCTCTAAAAGCTGGCAAATAGGGAATTTTAAAAAATAATACTTCAGAAGAATACATTTTAGTTTCTTGATGCCAGTGTTGTTAAGAAGTAACACAATAATTCACAAGGAATATTAAAGAAATAGTACAATGGATTGTATTAATTCTTTTTCTTGATTATTGTAATCTGTATAATGGATATACGAAGTACATGACATCTGTATTTTTGAGTGTTGTTGAATTTTTTTACAATCAGGTATTGTTTTGTATTTTAGGACTTGTAACTTAAAGGTTTCATCTTTTTTAGCTTTTTGAATTGCACTAAGTGGTGTTGCAGATTTTTTTATGGCTAATGGTTGAAATAATACCATTCCAGAAAGTAAGGAAAGGTGAGCATCTGTGCTGATATTCGGAAATGCTTTCCAAAGTTTTGGGTCCTCTAAGCAGCTTCCCAGTCTATTGAATTATTTTGAAACAAGAGGAAATGTGCATATACATACAAATTAACAGCTTTAACTCTAATTTACCTTATTTGTTTAGGTGGTAATAAATTGTGCCATTCCAAAAGGACTGAAGTACAACCAGGCAACACAGACTTTTCACCAGTGGCGGGATGCTAGACAAGTGTACGGTCTCAACTTTGGCAGTAAAGAAGATGCCAATGTCTTTGCAAGTGCCATGATGCATGCCTTAGAAGTGTTAAATTCACAAGATTCCGGTAAGGCTGCCTAAAAATTCCAGATTTGTAGATGGATAATGATTCAGATGCACTTGCATTCATTTATTTCAGGTTGTTTAAGCATCAGATCTGTATGTCAGTTTAAGCTATTAATTTTTACACTGAATCAATCAGCATTGCATTTTCTTATCTGAACTTTAATAATGTATTTTCAAAACAAGGCATTTTGCTTATTTGGTCTATAAACAGGTGACAACTATGATTGTGGAAACTGCTTTTAGTTTACATATTGTAAAATGCATAATTAATTATATCTGGGAATAGTTGGAAGCATGAACCCAAAAAGCATTTCCAGAATTGTGTAGCTGGTGAGCTTATAAAGTAGAAAAAAATATATATGAGCCATCTTGGTATACAAAATCATCTTCAGGAATGCAGAAATGAAACAAGTGCGGGCATATAAATGTTTTCAGGAGAAATGTGAATCTTGTTCATTGTTCTGAATCTTATTCATAGTGGTCATTTACTAGCATACCAGTAGACTTTTGAAAGGTAGTTTAAGCTCCTGGTTCTAGAACAGTTGGTTATGGAGCAGTTGGAGTTGCCAAAAGGAGAACATATCTCTAGTTCAGTAGGAAATGTTTTGCTTGGTTTTATCTTTGAAGGATGAAACATAAGAACATTTCAAGGCCATGGCAGCTGTTCTGATTTAAATCATTTACCCAAAAGTGCTTTGATCTTTTGTATAAATCACAAAAATGTATGCCAAAATAAATTAGTTTGGCCTTCGACGGAGCCACAAGATTTTGTTGTGTCGTGCCTCTCTGGATCTGGTGCTCATTTAGTAGCTGCTCTAAAGAGAGATTTCACGTAGAAAAACTTGATTATATTCAAAAAACTATTTTTCCTTATAATTCTCCAAATAATAGTATAGACAGCTTTCATTTTTGGAAAGATTTGGTATGCTGCTTATCGGCACTGTTAGTACTTTATTTTATTTTTGGTAATTTTGAATGTAATGTTAAAAACTATGTCATGCCAAAGACCAATATTAATTAGCAGATTTAGGACAGAGGTAAAATTTTCCATCTAGTTACTGTCAGATAAAGAATTTCATTGATGGATAAGTCACTCTTTATAGTCTCATCATGTTGTAGCAGAGAGCCCTCAAAAGGAGATCATGATTTGGCTCTCTAAAGAAAAGGATTTTTACACACACACTGTAACTGAAAAAGCAAAGGAATGCAAGCAATTATGATTAGAGTTCCACTGTTAGTTAAGCTATTTATGGTACGTGTGAAAGGGATCTAGGAGTCTTCACAGACCACAAGCTGAACATGAGTCAGCAGTGTGATGCGGCAGCCAAGAAAGCCAATGCAATTCTTGGCTGCATCAATAGGAGTATGGTGTCTAGATCGAGGGAGGTACTGGTACACACCTCGGTCTTCTCCTGCTCTGACCCCTCAGTCTTCAATTCTGCTCCTTTCTCTAGAAGTTGTCCAAGCTGCTACAGTTTCAAATGGGGAAATAATTCAGTGCCTGTCTTGTGGTCCTCAGTGTTCTCCTGGTTTTCCTGCTCTATCTGAACCTTAGCTTAACTAACAGTGGAACTCTAATCATAATTGCTACAACATGATGAGACTATAAAGAGTGACTTATTCATGGATTCTCTGTATTCCACTAACTCTTGAGATCAAAGCTAGTGAACCGAGATATTCTCTGTGTCCTCTGAGCCAGTCAAAATTGCGGGAAGACTTTCTACAATTTTCCCTTTTATTTCTCCAGGACACATAGATCTTGAATGACTAACATGGAGGAAGGAATACATTGGCGAATGGGGATTTATCATTTTTCCCATGCCATAGTTCCAGTTAGCACTGCTGTTTAATTAAGAAAATGCATAGAATATGTGACTCCATTTGGTTCTTAGGGTGTGGCTTAAAAAGGAGTCAGTTTGATCAGTAAATGTGTCATATATGTACATGATTTGAGATATTTGTACTTGCCTGTTGTGTGAGAAATATACAGATGTACAAATGTACAGTACAAATGTACAGCAACTCAGATTCAAGGGCAACCCATTGCCTTGTCTTCATCAGAAGCAAAAACTTCAGAATCATCTGACTCCTGTGGCAGTCATGAAGCTACTGCACTTTTTTCAAACAAGAAGTCAGCAGAAGTTACTTTGGGTTTTGGACCCCACCATGGGGTCCAAGGGGTCTCCAGAATCTGGCAGAATTGAAGCCACAACTTCAAGAAATTGCAAAGTAGATCTTTAAGTAAACATGCACTTACACATGGGATGAGAGGGCATGGAATGGTGTTGGGAGGTCTTTACTACCTGCTCAGTCTCTGGCTGCACACAGCCATGGACCGTGCTTTGCCTGCCCTGGATACAGAAGATTGAGCTTTATAAGCCACATATTGCATAACTTGCTTCTTGACGCATCCTAACTGACAGATTCATTTGTAAGTATTGAAAACGTAGTACAAATATTTTTCTAGTATATCTTTAATTTGTTCTTTTGGCTTTTAGATAGGTATCAGGGGGGATGTTTTAGAATGTCTGTTGTGTGCAGAGAAGTACGTAAGGTGAGGTGACCCTCACCATATCATTGGTGTGACAATATTTTTTAAAAGATCTCAAAACAGATCACTAAAAACCCCTGATCATGCATTTGCATTTATACTTTTGGGAAATCTTTGTAGCTTGTTTCTTCTATAAAACACCCAATAAATCTAGAACTGAGAACTCAAATGCTTTCCCATTATTTGTGGGTAATTTGTGGTTGTAATAAAAGATACTAGGTAGCTGTTCTTTTAAGTTTTTCTCTAACTGAACTGACATAGCTTCCCCCTCCCCCCGCAGTATTTGTAGTTCTTTTATTTTATATAACAAGAATTATTTAGTATACTCATAAGAGGATCTTTGACAGAATACATTTTAGCAGGTCCTTTTTGTCATCTCAGGTGAAAGAAAAACAACTGTCCACGTTTGAAATTGTATTGATGTGTATGAGTGTCTTGTAACCTGGTTTCTTCAAGCGGATTTGAACTCAATTTGATCTCAGATTGCTTGGGGAGCTCAACTCTTTCTTCCCCAGAACAATGTGTTTGACTCATATAAAGTTTTTGAATATGTTCCTAAAACATTTGCAGTGATGATGAGTGGTCATAGGAGAAGCTTCACTCCCTGTGTTCATGCTGAATTCTTCTTCAGTTTAGATTTTGTAAGGATTGAGAATAGTATTGAGGATGTTGCTCAGTTACATTTCTGTGATATATAGGCTTTTGGAAGTTACTATACATGAAACACAGATAAATGGTCAAAAGCTTGCATTGAACTTTACAAAAAAAACTTAAAGTCTAATGTTTTTTTTTCCAGGTCCAACGTTGCCTCGACAAAATGCACAACTCCCTACACAAGTACAAAATGGCCCTTCACAAGAAGATATAGAAATCCAGAGGAGGTTAGTATGGTTTTAACCTCAAGGTTGGACTTTTGCAATGCACTGTACATTGGGCTATCTTCATACCAAGTTCAGAAACTCCAACTGGTCCAAAATATAACCAAAGTGATTGTGGGTACATCGAGGAGTGAACATATTACACCAATATTAAAATCACTCCACTGACTGCCAATTGGTTTCCAGGCAAAGTACAAATTGTTAGTTATTACCTTGGAAAGCCCTACATGGTTTGGGTCCAAGTTACCTACAGGATTGCTTCCTCCCATACAGTCTGCCCTGTACGCTCAAGTCCTCTGGGGGCCATTTACTTAAACTGCCTAAAACTGGCAATGGTCACCCAGCGGACCCTCTCATTAGCCATCCCTAGACTGTGGAATGATCTTCCAGAAGAAATTTGACAGCAAAATATGCTGTCTTAAGCTTAAAAACTGCTAAAGGCTTATCTTTTCTGGTAGGCCTACCTGGTTTAATTATGATAATATTTAAATGGTTTTATGTTTTTAGTGTATTTTAATCATAATGTGTTTTAATCGGTATGCTGGTTTTAACCATATTTTTAATCATATTTTAACTTCTGTTGTACATTGCCTCGAGCTTTGAGGAGAGGCCAGTAACAAATAAAAATGATTATTATTTATTATTATATTATTATATTATTAAATAACAAATATGACAGTGTTACAATATTAAAGTGTTGATTATGTTTAGCCTTATTGAGTCTATTCATTGTTCTCTGAAACTTCAGAGTAAATATGTACTGGATTGTTTTTAAAAAAGGTGTGATTTGTATAAAGTGCACATAATATCCATAAATTTTGGCTAGACTTAAACTCTGTCCCTTAAGATGTTAGGACCTTGCCCTTTCCTGGGCAGGTCATAGATACATACCTTCTTCCTGATCCTGCTGCCACCTCCCCACCCCCCACCCAGAAGCTTAAGGGACTTCTGCACATAGAAGTGAATAATCCAGTGCTAGCACACTAGGAGGAAGTGGGATCATGAAGAAGACGTGCCTGGCTTGCAGCTGTTTTTTTACTGCTGCCTCTCTCCCCCTCCAAAGCTTAAGGGACTTCTACACATGGAAGTCAATGACTCAGTCCTAGCATGTGAGGAGAAACGGGGGCCTGGAAGGTTTGCCTCGCCTGGAAGTGTGCTTTTCCACCGCCATACCTCCTCTGATGCTTAATGGACTTCTGCAGATGGAAATCAATAACTCAGTGCTAGCATGCAGGGAGGACAAGGAAAAGCGACTGACAGGTGAGGCAAGACTTCTTTGCGATCCTGCTTTTTCCTCTCATGCTAGTGTTGAGTTGTTAACTTCTATGTGCAGAAGTTCCTTAAGCATGAAGGGGTGGCAGTGGTGGAAAAGCAACTGCCAGGTGAGGTAAACCTTCTTTGTGATCCTGAGTTAATGACTTTAATGTGCAAAAATCTCTTAAGCTTTAGGGGGTGGCGATGGAGAAGCATGCTGTAAGGGAAAGCATTTTAAAAAAATGCTTACTTGGTTCTGATGTCATCCTGATTCTCGCACCCTACTCTTACATCCTCCTACTGCCCATTTTTTCCTTACCTTCTGCTGTCTCTTTCCACCACTCCCAAAGGGGATGGTACTCCTCATTCTGGGAATGTGTGATCGGTGACATAAAAGCAGGGATTTTTTCTTTTATTTTTTGCAAATTATATGCCAGAAACACAGTTTTACTCTAATTTTTTATATCAGCAGTTCATGGTCTGTGCCACAATCTGCTTCTGGTGTTGTTTTCAAAGAGAGAATGGAGCTTCTTCTTTTTCTGCTTCCACTTGTGTAGTCTATTTGTAATTCTTGCTACTTTGCATTGTATCAACTAAGTTTAATTTATATGCAAAGTGTATTTGGTAAAAGATGGGAAAGGTGCAATAAGTTGCATGTATAAGTTCATTGGATAAACACAACTTTAAATGGGTGTGATGTAAAAAGCCACAGGAGCCACCTCTTTGTGCCCAGCTGGATGTGGTTTCCTGAAAAATTGGCATTTTGGGCCATGTCCTAGAATACAGAATTTTGCCTCTAATTCTTATGAATTTTGGCCTGGTTTGTTGCATCATTCCCATTTATTCCTCCTCAACTGGTGAATTTGGTAAGCATGGCTATCTGAAATGTTGGTGTTGTGGGCTGTTTTTCAGAACACAGACTTTTTCTGCCTGGAATGATTAGTACAAAGTGATTCGTGAGCAATTTCTGTGACTTGTGGCACCAGTTCCATCTAGTCTTGTGTATCTGTTAATTTGGTGTCCCTGGCTTCGTTGCAGAGTTGGCATAGCTGGCTATTTTGTGGTTGTTTTACCTGTTATAGGTTGAAAAGAGAGTTTCTGTGGAATTTTTATGGCATCTCCCCTGCCTAGTCTTTTGTGTCTGGTGTATCTGTTGGGTGTGGCACCACTCCTCCCACATGAAACAGTAGCTGAGCTGGGGGCCGTGCATCAATGAAATATAATGTCAAACGAAATATTTTAATCTTTAAGCTATCCCAAGACCCTTGTTATTTTTCCTCCAAAAGACTGACATGATTAAGTCCCTGAAAATTCTTGTTTTCCTTTGTGTAAGAATACACACACTTACAGATTTAAAGCAAGTAACAATCCAGAGTGTTACACTTGTTTACTCATTGACATCACCTGATAAATACAAATATGTAACTCATATTTACTTCAAAGACCCATTTAACATGGGGGTTAATACATACAAATAAATTGTTCAGAAGACTATACCATACACTGGAAACAAGGAAGTGCAGAATTAGCTCTTCACAAAGAACTTCACCTAATATTTGAAATTATTTACAAAAAATCTAAAATAACAGTAAATATCTATCCTTCCTCAATAAGCATCTATCTATGTGCATCTTTCTATTCTCTATCTGGCTTTCTCTCATCTCTTTTCCAGTTGAAAGCATCCAGTTCAGCTCTTAAGAATCATAGGGAAAATACAATAGAGCTTACACTTTTCTGGAAACCTTGTATTGATTGTCATGTCTTTGCCCTGGATACTGGTATGCTTATAGCTTTGTAAAAAACAAAAGAAAAAAAATTGCTCTATTCTTTCCAGCAAAAGCAAGCTCGTTCTCCCCCAAGACTACTGGGGCTCTCCTTTTCTTCAGTCTGTCTCTGCTTCCAGATAGGCTAGAGATTTGCTTTCATCGAATTGTAGACTTATAAAGTGGGAAGAGTCCACAAGGGCCATCCAGTCCAATTCCTTGCCATGCAGAAATGCACAATAGGAGCACTCTCAACAGATGTCTGTCTAGCTTCTGTTTAAAAACCTTCAAAGAAGGAGACTCCATCACACTGTGAGGTAGCATACTCCACTGTCAAACTGCTCTTACCATCAGGAAGTTCTTGCTAATGTTTAAGTGAAATCTCCTTTCCTGAAGTTTCAGACCATTGCTCTGTGTCCTAGGCCGTTTCCACACTATACTGTTATAGTGCTGTTATTCCACTTTTCAACATCCTATGGAATCCTGAGGTTTGCAGTTTAGGGATGGGCATTTAGAATTCTCAGCCAGAGAGCTCTTAGGCCTCAGGAAACTACAAACCCCAGAATTCCACAGGATGTTGAAAGTGTAATAATAGCACTATAACAGTGTACTGAGGAAAGGCCGTTAGTCTCTGGAATAGTAGAAAACAAGCTTCCCCCTTGTGACATCCCTTCAGATATTTAAACATGGCTATTATGTCACCTCTTAACCTTCTCTTCTCCAGTCTAAACATACCCAGTTCCTTAAGCTGCTCCTCATAGGGCATGGTTTTCAGGCTTTCTGCTGTTTTGGTCACCCTCTTCTGGACAAGCTGTCCCTCCAGCTTGTCAATATCCTTCTTGAATTGTTGTGCCCAGAAATGGACATAGTATTACAGGTGAGGTCTGACCAAAGCAGAATAAGAGTGCTGCTATTGCTTCCTTTGACCTAGGAACCATACTCCTATTGATGGAGTGTATAAGTGTATTGGCTTTTTTAGGTGCTGCATTGCAGTCGATTCATGCTCAACTTGTGGTCTGCTAAGACTCTTAGATCTCTTTCACATGTACTGTGAATTCCTAGAATCTGAATTTTCCTGAAATCCTAGAATCTGGGCCAACTAATGATCTTGATGGGTACCTGGTACAATGTCTAACCAGTCTGGTCATATAGAGCCTTACAATATAAGCCTTCTATCCCAGCCCCACCCTGGAAAATTTCCACTGGACTCACCATTCTGTAGTAAAGGAAAGGCCTGAAGAAGGAAAATTACAACTCACATTTGAGGAAGAATTCAAAGAAAACAGAGAGGGGAAGGGAGAGGGAAGAATCTACAGTCTTTTAAAGATTGATTTATATTTTAGCATGAGCTTTTGTGGATTTTGTGAGTCATTTCATCTAAAGAAGTGGATTGATATCCACAAATGTTCATACTAAAATATAAATCAGTTAGTCTTAGATTCTGGTTTTTCTCCCCCACTCTTTTTCTGCACCAACAGACTAGCAGGGTTACTTCTATGAGGAAAGATGGTTTCATTTTCAAAAGAAAGCAGCATCTACCATCACCCCACACCCCATTTCCACCCTCTTTTTCTGCCTTACTCAAGGAAGTTCCCAGGAGAGTAGGGAGGAGGAGATAGGCTTGACTTGATGCAGATTGCCCAGCTCACACTTCAAGCAGCTGATATCTGCTTCCCTTTTCTGGTGCCTTAGTGGGGGGTGAGGTGAGTAGCCAACAGTACATCCCCTTATTTTGTGTACCCAGAGCGGAACAGTTCCCCCATTAGGACACCACAGAGTACAGCATCTGAAAATATGCCATCTTCAGGCAAAGAATGAAAATAGGGGGTTTCCTAGTTCTGTTTGCAGTTTTCCTCAAACTGATTCTTCATAGTAATGTTACATGCTGTCAAGTAGACTTCAACTTACAGTGAGCCTATGAATGAGAGGCCTATAAGAGACATTGTTATTAAGAGCCCTGCTCAGATATTGCACATTCAGGCATCTAGTTTCCTTGATTGAATCAACCTGTAACACAGTTTTTGTCATTTCCTAGTGCCTTCAACTTTACTGAGTATTATTGTCTTTACCAATAATTTATATCATTGCATGATAACCCTGAAAAATGATGCTCTCAATTTAGCCCTTTTTGCTTCTAGAAAATTCAAGCATGATTTGCTCCTGGACTCAGTTTATTTGTCTTCTTTGGCAGTCTAGTGATAGGTGTATAATTCTCTTCCAGCACCACATTTCAAATAAAATTCTCTCCTGTCAGATTTCATGACTTGCCAGCTTTCACATCCATACATAGCATTTTGGATATAAAAAAAGGTGGTTGATCCAGACTTTGTATTTAATTACTAGTATATATCTTTACACTTGAGGAACGTAGCTAGTTCTTTCATAACTGCTCTTCTTTCTAATTTCTTGTACTATCTCCATTTTGGTTTATGTCTGAACCAAAAATCTTTAACGATTGTGAATCTTCTGTGGTTCTTTTTTATTTTAATACTCACTTATAACTCTTTTTTTGTACATTTTTTTCTTAACTTGCATCAGTAGTCCATAGTTGTTTTGTGAGCTACACAAAGAAATACCGTAATCTATAAAGCACAAGCTGATTTTCTTCTGAATTACTTTAATTTACTTTTGATTTTTCAGATATTTGGAAAGAGGTCTGTTGTTCTACTTTTTATATTGTCATCTTCTGCTTCTTCCCATTGATCATTACAATAGTTTTTGTCCATATGTCCATATGTATAAAATATTCCCTCAGTGATGCAGAGGGGAAAGATCAACCAGGTCAAAAGGAGATGAGAAGGAATTAATGGCAAAATGCTAATAAATGTAAAGCCAAAGAGATAATTTCTCAGTTACTACAAAGAAGTAAGGTGGATTTTGGGCAAAAATCTTTAATGCTGCTTTGAGCCACCGTATTGAAATTGGATTCAGAGCCAGAAGGTAGAGTTCATGTAGTCAGAGTCTTCCATTCGCACTACTGCACAAGTGGATAAAAATGATAGAAAATGGAAGAATTAATTGCTGTCTAGGAGGGTAAGAGCAGAGCCTTTGAATTCTCCTAGTATCTCAATTGAATTGCAGTATGGTTTATTGTGGAGCTTAAGAACAATGCTCTGAGATGCAAGTGGATTTCTGGCAGAGGTGTACAGCAGCAGTCTTTTGAGTAGTCAGCTGCAGCGGTCTAATGGATCCTTCCTGGAAGGCTATATTACAGAAGTGGCAAATAAGCAATTGCTATCTACTTTTAAGCCTGTTCAACGATTACATTTGACTACTAATTTAAATAACTTGGTTGAAATCAATTAAGTGAATTTAATGCCAGCCCAATCTGATTTTACTAGAATGAATTTAATTTCACCTGATTATTTAAGCCAGTAAATGAGTTGTTCTACTCTAGCAAATTGGAAACCTAGTCACTTGAAATTGTTTCAGGCAGCTACATTGAATCAGAGTAAATCAATTGAAAACAATCAATTTCAGCAATTTCAGTTTAGTGCACAAGCTGCTAAGGAGACTGTAGGTAACTCAGTAACTAAGTAGGAACTGTACTGGAAAAAAATCTAGGTATTTGAGTAGGAAAGAATAGTTTGCACTGCAGAATAAGTCTGGTCCTTCGAATAGAGGGAGGGCTTTAGGTTCAGTTTCAAAATAGAGCTATCTTTGAAAGTGAGAGGAAAGTGACAATGATAATTCTTCTGATATGGAAACTGAGGATGGATTTCCATGCACAGTGGACAGAAAGTTGTATAATACAAATTTTGCAGTGTTCAGATCTGTTTAATTCTAGAGGATTTGTTTTGGACTTTTACTAGGTTTTTTGTTGCATTTTACTGCCTGATTCTAACAGGACTGTACTTAAATATTCATAGGAAATCTTAACTGGGGAAATCTTATGAGAAGCACTTGAAATTTTGGCCTGTGTGCCCCCCCCCAAAGGTAAATCTAAACTAGAATAAGAAAGATTTAATTGGTGACAGGTATTAGTAAAAATGTTCTTAAGAAAGGTCCTAGACTCCTGGGCTCAAAAGAGAAGAGAGTAACTGCAGAAGAGAGTGGGGCCATTCCTCCCCTAACTCCCCGGCAGGCCAGAAGTGGTGTTGTATCACTTATGACCACCATTTTGGCTGATTATGTTTTGTTTGGTTTTGTTTTAGGGGGTTGGGGATGGATTAGGTAGCTCTAGGGGCCAGGAGAAGTATACCCCCACATTTATGATTTGTTTTGAATTAATTTGGCCAATTTTCAGAGGAAAAATTGCCAACAAATCAGCACAAAGTCTGGAGACTTTGGGAGGTTTGGGGCCATACTTTGGGCTCCTAAGGGGTGTGGCCTGCAGGCTGTACTTGGTTTACCCTTGGCCCAAAAGGACAACTGGTTTTATTGCATTGCTTCTTGCCTTCTTTCAAGTGCTTAAGGCAGTCTTGTACTCACTTATCTGTGTGTAAACTCCAAAAGTATAACATAGCCTCATTGGTTGCCACACTGGAAACAAGGTATGATACTAAATAAATGAAATTAATATTTTGCTCTGTCTACCAAGAATGCCCCCAAAATCAATGATTTTAATTTATAAGAGATACAGACATCAGACAGTAGTAGAAATTATTCTTCTTACACCATTTGAACACTGGCATGAACTGCCTGTTGTTCCCGTAAACGATAACTAGGCACAAGAATAAAGAATGAACAGCAATAGGAATCTTCTAATCTGTTTCTTCCTGCCCTAAGAATTGACTAGATCAGTGTTTCTCAGACTTTCTGACGTGAAGACCAGTATTTTTCCTTAATGGATCAAGGACTTAGACTATATTTATCCCCAGTGGCTGTTTCTTTCCTAGAATCTTACCACAGACTGGCAGGTGATGACTTATATACCAGCACTAGTCCATGGACCACCATTTTGAGTAGCCCTGGATTCGTTTATCCTCTTTCTGTTTATTCTCTAATTTTTTAAAGTAAATGTGGAGTAGGAGTTGTGTTTGAAAACAGGAAAGTTGATAGTAGAACTGATGTGATTGAATATTGGATATGTTTTGTTTTTAAATGGTGAATTAAGTGTTTTATATGCAAATTTGATTTTTGTTTTAGATGTGATTGTTGTCAAGTTACTGTCCTATAAATAATTTTTCAAATAGGGATTTCACCTGCTATTCTGCATGGGCTAGTGCCTTTTAGGAAGAAAGGAGTTCACACAAGGAGATATGGAGTAGAGCTAGAACAGTTAATCGACTTGTTCAGTTAAAACTGATGAAGATAATGATGATCATCTGTATCTCACCTTTCTTCCATCATAATCTGCATTTTATTTCCAGATGATCCAGGCACAGACCATAGTTAGATGACCAAAACAGCTGTATTATGCCCTCTCCAGTCATGCTCAAAGACAGTTATCTCTGTTAATGAGCTGTATTATGGCCTTCCCCAACCTGATGATCCCCAGATGTAGCATAGAAAAAAATCCCTTCAACCGACAGGACCAATGGATAGAGGATATGAGAGAAGTAGTCTAACGCATCTGATAGGTGGCAGGATGGTGAAGGTTTTTGTTTTGGTTGTAAGATTTGGTCACACATTTCAGGTTCTCAGAGGAAACGAAAACAGCATAAACTGAATTTAAATAGACCGTGAGTTCATATTATGCCTTTGAATGATTCATGATGCTAATATAGCATCATCACATCTACAAGTAGTACAGAAATGTCATGAATGTAAATCTGCTGCTATCTGTTTGTAGCCTGGTAGTTTGTTGAGTTAGTATCTATAAATAAAGTAATTACTACATGACCATGCTTATAAAGAGCAGAACTGAAATATTAAGTGTACAGACCACAGAAACAATGAAAGTGTATAGGCCTCCTGTTATCCTTGAGAGGTATAATGGACCAAAGGTTGACCGACTTCTCCGGTAAGTAATCACTTTAAATTTTCATGAAAGTAGAGTGAATGTAAAACCATTTCTGTACAAGCACACTAACTAGTTTAGTAAAAGGTGCTTAAAATATATTTAGCATTTATTACTTTTGAGGGGAAAATGGATAAGTTACCTCTTTCTTGAATGTGTAGGTATTTTTGTGTATCTGAAGCATTTCAGTGAGACTGTATGTAACCAAAACAAGTTGTTCAGCTGTAAAACAGTATTCTGCCATATCATTTTTCATTGTTGTTTAGTCTGATATTTGACACCAGGGATAGTGTAAAAATATACTGTTAGGTAGATGTTAGTAACCCATATTTTTAACTTGCAGCAATGAGGCTGTAAATAAAAACACAATTGATTATTGTGTTCTTCTAAATCCCTTCTGTAGTCACTTTAAAAAATTAAACTTGAGTAAAACTACTGCTTGCTATCCCTCAATTATTTGTAGTTTGAAGAATTCAGTCTGAAACTTTAGCCCTGAAACATCAGGACATACTCAGTTTTCAAAGAAAGTCAGGCTTGTGTATAGCTATCCATTATGGTTTGTAAGAAATGCCTCTGAATGACCAGGCAGAGAATATTTCACAGTTAGAGAAGGCTTGATACTTTCAGCTTTTAATATAACTGAGGATTTGTGTGTGAGCAAACAGGCTTAAGAGGTACAGCAACAAAAAAGTGGGGTTAGCAGTTTTTGCTGACTTACTGGCAAGATTGCCTGAAGCTATCCTTTTATTATCCTTTGCATATTTTGAATTCAGTAACACTGAGTGAACAATTACTAGCAGAGTACTTTGTATACTGGAGTAATAGCTGGCTGTTATTTAGCTTTCAAAGAAATTCCAAATACAAAAAGATGTGGGGAAAATGGACGCTTTTAGCTTCTGATTATAGGATAACTAGAAGTTATACGGGTTTGTAATGTCTGGTTAGGTATCTGGTGGTAATAATTAAAATTCACTGGTACCAAACTTTAAGAAGACTAGTGTAGGAGTGCAGTAATCAGATGATTTCTTATTAAGGGCAGGTAGAGCTGCATTGTCACACCTGCTGTCCTTCACATTCTCTCTCTTGCCCTAGCAAACCACTCTCTCCAAGTCACCAGTAAATCAGTTGTATTGTGCAGTGTCAGACCATCAGTGTCAAATTCACCTAGTTTCTTCTAGCATTTTTTCTTTCTTTCTATCATGCTGGTTGTATTTGCTTGACTAGCTCTTGCTGCCAGATTTTTTTTCTCTGTGGAATGGTTTGACTTTTGTATCATCATGCCTTATAACTGTCAGCAATTCTTCTCACTAGGTATGCTGGGGTTTCCCCTATTCTCCTAGGTACTAGCAGTCCATGCAAACAGAGCCAGTCCAAATATAACTGCAAGAATCCTCACTCCATAGAATGCCCAGTGAGGAAGATAGCCAGAGGTTACAGGTCATTGAAGGCAAGCAATGAAAGCTCCTCTTGGAGGAGAGAGAACATCATGGATAGAGTCAATACGATGTAGTGGTTTTAGCATTGGACTATGATTCTAGGGTTCAAATCTCCACTAGGCCATGAAAACCCACTGGGTGACCTTAGGGAATTCATACTCTCTCAGACTCAGAGGAGGGCAAAGACAAAGCTCCTTTGAACAAATCCTGCAAAGGAAGTCCTGTGATAGGTTCACCTTAGGGTTGCCATAAGTCAGAAACAACTTGAAAGAACACAACAACTATTAAAAGGACATTTTAATGCCCTCTTCCATTCATTTCTCTTCTTTAAAAAATCTGCATAATTATGGATTATGAATATGCATAATTCAGAGTCTAGTGGCCAGCTGTGCTTAGAATCTGGACTCCAGATAAGAGTGAATCCTTTTCTTCTTCTTTTTTATAACTTGGCATTAGGTTGCTGATGCATTCTGGTTTATAAAGCATAATATATCTTTTAAAAGTTTTCTTTCTCTTATCTTGTACATGCATTGAGTTTCTGTTGGGGAGTTAAGATGTGATTCCAGAGAATGTTCTTTTGTGTTGCTGTGTGAATTCGGATTCCTGTCTCAATATTCTGCTTTGCACTTACACTCTTGACATTTTTTTTCTTAAACTTTGTGTTGTATGATATCTGGGTCAACTTGTTGATGATTACCTTACTCTCCCATCACCTCCCCCAGTATACACCAGTCACCACTCACACTGAATGGACATAGGATACTGGAGTAATAGAGCTGAAAAAACTAAGCAGGTGTTGATGTGATTTTTAACTTTAATGTGAGACTGTATGTGTCTATGTATGAAAGTTCAAAATAATACTTCACTTTCTTTCAATTTCTACTTGTTTTTAATAAAATACCTTAAAGATACCTGTGCAGAACATCAAAGATGTGCTGATATACTCATGTGTTTTATTCCAAGTATGTCTGTATTTGTACAGTTGAATTAGGAGAAGGGAAAGACTATTGAAAACAAAAAAGTAGAATTGAAGAACTTTAAAGCTGCATAGATTGTGAAAGGTAAAGTTAAAAGTAGCTGCTTTAGGTAATTTAGGAAATTGAGATGAATTAGTGTTGTTAATGTCTGCAAGCTATAAGCCTTTGCTGCCCTCTGCTGGATGATCAGACCTTGTTTTTTAAAAGTTCTGTAATGGCAAAATACATGAATCACATCTGTCAGGTTATGTTGTTTCAGTACACTGATGCATGTGGTAATTAATCATAAATCTGACAGTACATAGCCTTGCTACAGTTGTATGACAGCACTCTGCTGTGCAGAGTTGCGATACCAGCATTTTACATATATACAGGCAGTTTCCAGTGGCAGACATCTGGTCAGGAGGACAGAAGCCAAAAGCATCAGGAAGAGAAAGTGCTTCATTCCCACTGCAGATTACTGGGCACTCCCAAAATCTGCTCATGGAGAAGGGGACTAGGAAACCCTTCAAAGCTGAGGAAGCAGAATGCTTCAGGGAAGAGGGAGAATAAGAAACTTCCTGTTGTACTGGTACAGATATTTAAGATTGTAATGCACCAATGAATTGCTTTTTTTATATGGAAATATAGTTAAGAGGTAACCTTAGATACTGGCTTGGTTTGCCCTAGTATTATATTCATATTTGTGCATACTTACATAAGATGATCAGTTTTATAATGTAGGAATGATAGTACCAATGGATTTCTATTCATAATACATAGCAAGCATGTTTCCTATGGTGAAACTTGTCTCGAACAATAAGCTTAGATCTGCATGACCTAAAATGTTATGTGCCAGTTTGCCTTTCGTGAGAATGTTACCCTTTTTATTAAAACAAGGACCATATAACACCATATAGGGGAAAAAACAAAACAAAAGGGGCTTGCTTCTGCAACAATTCACCTCCCTGTTCTATGGTAGTATTAGTCAAACGAATTCACTGATTTCAGCTATGAAAAGAGCTTTCCTCAGCCATTTTAAGATATACACTGGTCTCCTAGTTTTCCAAAGTGTGCATCAACAGTATCTTTAAGCATTAACAAATAATAAAAGAATTGTTTTCTGTATATATAAACACTAGAGTCTTCCAGAAACTTCAGATACACTGTCCATGAATAGATTCTTAAGATTATTTCTTGTTAAGTCTTGTTAAGTCTGCCGCCTCCCATAAGACGAATCTCTTACCGTATGCTTGCCCAGCTTCATTCTGCTTCCAGGACACTTCTATTGAAGGCCAAGTATAGACATTTTTCAATTAACCCTGCAGCTTCCTTTGCTCCACCCCAGCCCTAGCTACTCTGGAGAATAATGGGAACCTTGTAGAACATCATGGGTAATAGACCAAGAAATTTAAAGGAGAATTGGGATGTCCACCTTCTCTCTTGCCTGTGGTATTTTGTTACACAGTCAGCCCTCCACATTTGTGGGTTTCACTGTTGCGGATTTGATTATTCATGGATTATTTGCTGTCACCTCTGCTACCTCTGTATGCCATTTTTAATAGGGACTGCAAGCCTTGTGAGACTGAGAAACTGCGAACAAGGCTTGTAAGCCTCTGTTAAAAATGGTGTGGGGCAGGAGTGGAGTTGGTATTAAGCTTCACCAGTCACCCACTTCTGCCTTGTGAAGGAATCCACAGTAGGTTGAATATGGTGATCATACTTTGTGTGTTAAATATGGTTTGGGAGGGCCTAGAGTTATTCACGATTTTTCCACATTCATGGGGGTCTTGTGCCTCTAACCCTAGCAAATGTGGAGGGATTTGTGTTTGTATTTTTCACTGCCCCCTCACCCCAAGCTGCATTTTTAAGCTATGTAATTTTGTAAAGTAAGTCTGGTTTACATAATGACTTGACTGAGGACATACAATTAGCTTCTTATTTAAGCAGGAATTTGAATCTAACATTTGCCCATCTGATAGCTTATGAAGCAGCTGTTGGAAGCACTTCTAGGTGTTTTTTATAAACAAGCTTGATGTGGGGAGAGTAATTCTGAACAGGTTACTATGGCTCTGGAGGTGTTCTGTAAGTTAATCAGTGCCTAATGGGGTCAAAGCTTGAAATCCATTTCCTTGAATTGTTCCCAGAAGACAATAGAAAGCATTTTAAAGGTGGTTTAAGAAGTTTATATTGATCTTAAATGTGATGGGAGATTTACCTCTGAAATAGAATGTAATAATCCATCAATCAACCTTAAGCATTTCTGTTTTATTTATTCATATATTTACTAACATTTCTTGGCTGACTTGCTGCGCAGATGGCATAAGAGCCATGTTGAACCAGACTAAATGCTTTTTTGGTCCAGTGTTCTGCTTATACTGTGGTCAATCAGTTGCTTGCTCAGGGGAAGCTTCCCAGCAGGATATGACTGCTGCTGTACCCTCCATCTTATTGCTGTTGATCATCAACAAACTAGACCATTTCACTGCTTTCTCCTAAGTCCAGATCACTTGTGAACAAGTTAAAAATCACTGGTCCAAGTACAGATTCCTAAGGAACTGTTCTGTTCACATCCCTCCTTGCAAGAACTGACCATTTATTCCTAGTCTTTGTTTCTTGTTTTTAACCAGTTTTTATTCTATAAATCCATAAGAATTTTCATCTGATTGCATGACAGCTAAGTTTGCTCAGGAGTCTAGATGATGTCATTTGCTTGCCTATATTTACTGATGTTTTCAAAAAAACTCTAAAAGGTTAGTGAGACAGGACTTTGCAGAAGCTGAGTTGATTCTTTTTCAGTAAAGTTTGTCTTTTCAATACGCTCAACTGTTTTATCTTTGACAATACTTTTCACTGATGTACCTAGAACCTCTGGTTAAAAAAATATATCTCCTTGGGATCACTCTTTAAAAATGGTGTTACATTGGCCACTTTCCAGTTCTTATCTTAGATGCCTGTTACATGTTTTAGTTAGAACAGCAATGTTAATTTTTAGGGTTTTTTTATGAACTCTTAGGTAAATACATGGCCGTGTAATTTATTTGTTTTTAATTTGTCAGGAAGGTCTTGAGCAGTCTCTTATCACTGTTTACTTCACCTCCATTCCTTCTTGGAAACATCAGGCATGGGTATTTCTCCTGTATCTTTCTTAGTGAAGACAAATGAAAAGAATTCATTCATATTTGTACTCCAAGATGGCCGTATACCACTGGTTCTCACCATTCCACCAGGTTTATACTGTGGTTACTGTATCTGTATTTGATTTCCCCATTTTGTCTCTGGCACTAACATAAAAAGGGGGTTGTTGTTCAGATGTTTCTCATGCATGCATTTTCCACTTAGATCCTTAGATTTGTTTGACTGGCCATCATATTTCACTGTGTGATCATGAGCTTTTTCCCCCACACCTTGTCTACATTTGAACAATCAGAAACATTTTCATTTTTATCCCTTTGGTATGATTCATCCTGAGCCAGATGCTTCCAGCTCCTGTTGGTTTTTCCTCAGTGTTCATCTTATAAGCTGCTCTTTCATGTTACTTGCTAGAGCTCTTGTCCCTGTTCAAGTGGAGCCCCTCCTCCTTTTGTACAAGTTCAGATTGGATCCCATAATGTTGCCAGTACCTAAAAAAATTAAAGCCCTCTTTGTTGTACACTATTGTCTCATCTGTGCATTGAGATTCCTCAAGCTTTCTGTCACGTTTTTCCTCTATATGGAAAAACTAGCATATCAGAGAAAGCTTAGTTAGAAGTCCTGGTTTTCTGCTTCTATCCGAAAAAACCTAAATCTGACTTCAGGACCTCGCATCTTTATTTCTCTATGCCAGCATGTACCATAAGTACAGCAGGGCTGCATATAATGTGAGTGATTTGTTCTGGAGCCCTGTGCATTATACAGTTTTTGTGTATAAAATGGGCCGCTCCAAGTGTTGGCCAGCCTGAGATTGTTGATGATCTTCAGCAGGACCATGGTAGCAAGTGTGTGTATGCACGTATGCATGTGTGTGCTGACCCCACTCTTTCATGCCCAGATGAAAGAACAGAGTCAGCAACACCCCCTGTTGCAGTGTCCCCTGCTGAAGGTGCTGCCAACAATCCCAGGCTGGCTGCCAGCAGGAGAAGGGTGTGCCAATCCTGCTCTCTTGTTTAGGAATGAAGGATCAGGATTGGCACATCCACATACCGCTCCATGCCCCTGCCAAAGCCATTGGAGGAGGTGGAAGCAGTGCCAACAGTCAAAGGCCGTCCAGCAAGCTTGGACAGGGACACAGACTTGGTATGTGTGTATACCGAGCCTGCTCTTCTGTTCCCCCCAAAAAGAGCGGGATCAGCGCACACACATTCCATGTAGCTCCATGTCCTTGTTCCAGCTGCTGGCCAGCCTGGGATTGTTGGCAGTGCTGCCAACCGTCCTGCGCAGCCAGCAACAAGGGTGTGCTGACCTTGCTCTCTCATTTAGGAATGGAAGAACAGGAACCACACACACACATACACATATGCTCTGCGTCCCTGCCAGAGTCAGGGCAGTTGTTGGTACTGCCTCCGCCGTGCCTACAGTTGTTGGCACTGCCTCCCCCTCGTCCAGCAGCTTCAGCAGGGACAGAGAGCGGTGTGTGTGTGTATGCTGATCCTGCTCTTTTTTCTCCAAAAGAGAGCAGGATCAGCACACCACCAGCTGAGTATAATTGAAACTGCACTGAACGAACTCAAATGTTCAACATGGGCCTACTGTACTTGTCTCTTTTTGTATATTGTGTACAAGGTTATCTAGACAACACATTGTGTCCACAACCTTTGCATTGAGAAGGCAACTCAGCTTGTGGTCTATGTGCCCATCACAACCTAACTATCTGCTTTTCTGATGATTTAATCACTCACTACCTCAGCCTCTACCACTCCATATACCATTGTTGTGAGAGAACATCTGTCCATCCACTAGGAGATGTGACCATTTAAGGAATTATTTCCTTCTCCCTTAGAGAGCTGGTCTTCTTCCCTTAGGCCTTCATTCTTTGTGACTGCAGGAAAGCCATCATGTTGGACATGGGATGATATCACAACATCCTTAAATGCCCGATCCACTAATCATCTGCTTCTCTCCAAACTTCAGTGTTAAGAGAAGGCCAGGAGATAATTGCACTGAACACATACCTACAACTACAGTAGCCACCACAGCCCTCCTCGCTTTCTACTTTCATAGCTGTTTTTATGTTTTATTTTATTTTTAAATGTATTCCAGGGGAGATTAAAAATAGTTTGATTTGCAGAACTCAGTTGTCTACAAGGAAAAGGTGATACATTTTCTTGCTGAGTTTGAGACTCTCCTACATTGGGGTCAACATTACACTCAGGAACTGACATGAATCAACTGTGTATGCCCCAACTAATTCTAAATCAGTAGATATTTAGTATGAATAAGCTTGGCATTCCATTGAAAATTGAAGATGCAGTTTCACCTTTGGAGAGTATCATCCTAGAAAAGGTACCATTGCAAATGTTTCATATCCAACTGCCATTGGTTATTAGTACCCCAAGATACTTTTCAGAGCAGCACCATGAGCTAGAAAGACTAAAAGCAATCATGCAACATTGTGTTGTAGTACTTTTATAGGTTTTCCTGGAAAAGCTGCTAGATCAAAATCTGATCTAGAAATCAAATTAAATTAAGAAAAATATTGAAAGTATTGTCTGAAAAGTGGAATGTATGTTTGTTAATTACTAATTATTGCCTCTCTACTTAAAATTAATGACTGTTCGCATTAATCTGATTTTGCTTATTTCATTTTCTGACTTGTAGACAGCTGCAGGAACAACAACGACAAAAAGAGTTGGAAAGGGAGAGGCTGGAACGTGACAGAATGGAACGCGAAAGGCTGGAGCGAGAGAGACTAGAAAAAGAAAGGCTGGAACGAGAAAGACTAGAAAAAGAAAGACTGGAACGAGAACGATTAGAACAGGAGCAACTGGAAAGGGAGCGACAAGAACGAGATCGGCAAGAGCGCCTAGAAAGAGAAAGACAAGAACGCGAAAGACAAGAACGGGAGAGATTGGAATGGGAAAGGCAGGAAAGAGAGCGGCAAGACCAACTAGAAAGAGAGCAGCTAGAGTGGGAAAGGGAAAGAAAACTCTCAAATGCTGGTAAGAATTTCAGTAAACTTGAAATACTAGGCTTGGGATGTGATGGAATTGAATGAAGTAATCAAATATTAAAATTACCTATTTCCTGGTTGCAAATTATTTGATTTTCTAAAAACACATTAGAGCATTAGAGTTGTTCCCAGTACTTATACTTCCAGTATGCAAAATTAACGTGACCCAGTAATTATGTTTGAGTTTTTAGTTTGAAGTCCTGAGTATTTTTGTCCATCTCAAGAAACAATTACTCAGTTTTAATTTAGAGCCAGGTACTTGGTTTATCATTTAAAACGATAGCTTAGAGGGTTTTTGGCTCAAAAACTACAAATCCAAAAATAAATAAATAAACTAGGCCTGTCAATGTGGTTAAAGGTATCCCCCAAAAGTCATTGCGTCCTGGGCATTACCTCTTTAACAAAAAAATTGATACTAGAGGCAGAAGTAGCATTGAAAGAATAGGGATAAGTTCCTGCAGCACAAAAGTGAGGAGCAATTCAACATGTTTCAGCAAACGTTTTAGTCAAAATTAACAGTATGCTTCTGTGACATCTACATTAGGTCATCCTTTGAAAAGTAAACAGAAACACTTTGAATCTTCTAGAAACCACTTGAAAACTCCTTCCACAATGCATCCAGGAATGATTTCTAATTTCACTACCTTTCTTATGATTTATGTTTTGGTGACCAGGCATGTTGGGGATTGCTGGTGAGGCAAGTTTATTGGCTTCCCCATTTTATCTCTGTTTTGCTACTCGTGCATGCCCAGTAAGGTTTCTTAGAATAATAGAGCTAGAAGAAACCACAAGGATCATCCAGTCCAAACTCCTGCCATGCAGGAATACACAGTCAAAGCATTCCAGACAGGTGCCATCCATCCTCTGTTTAAAAACATCCAAAGAATGAGATGAGGCAGCATATTCCACTGTCAAACTACTTTTACTGTCAGGAAGTTCTTCCTAATGTTTAGGTGGAATCTCTTTTCCTGAAGCTTGAAGCCATTGCTCCATGTCCTGATCTCTGGAGCAGCTGAGAACAAACTTGCTCCATCTCGTATATGACATCCCATTAAATACTTAAACATAGCCTCATGAGACAGTTGCTGATTACTTTGCTTGTTGTTGGGCAGGTGCACACGGCTAGAATATAGAAGAATCCAGTTCTTTCCCAGCTCAGGCTATATAGCATTGTTTACTACAGACATGGTGCTGCAGTGTAACACTTTGTTTCCCCAGCCTTTATTTATTCTCCTCCCATTGCTAATGCTGGTAAGAAGGAATAAAATGAGAGCAGAGCAGGCAGAGCAGACCTTCAGAAAAAAGGTCTTCTTTGACAGAGGCTTTGTTAACTGAGGTGTGCTGTACTCTTTTTTGTCTATAAAAGGAAAAAGTAAAGGTTATTCTTACTAACATATCCCATAAAGTCAGCCATTGACTTCTGTAGGAAACAGTGAAATTGAAATGGAGGAGACTGGTGTCCTGCTTCTCAGATATGTAGAGGTTTAGCTTTGTATATCCCCCTGGAAAAGGGTTATGGTAGTTTTGACCATGGGCAGTTACATTTTATCAATGTTACATATATATCTCCAGGAGACAAAAGTGTACCACACACAGGAATCTCAACTTTACTGCCAGAGAGGGTGGTGGGTGGTGGTGGTAGTGGTGGTGATGATGATTGATGTTGATGTGAACTCATACTGTGTTCAATAGACTCATTTTAGATTTTTTTCTGTATATGTTTTTGTCAAAGACAGGGTAAAGTTGGGATTCATGAAACATGGGATATAAATTGTGTGAGAACAGATGGCTGAAAGGGGGCTAGGATCTTCACTAATTGCAAATGTGACATACAGCTTTTAAGTACTCAAGCTCAGTTTATATGTTTTATGAATATGTTTAAAGCCTTTAGCAGAATCTTCCCTAAGTTTTATTTCCTGTAATCTTTTCCTGTAGGCTGAAAATAATAGTCAGTACAGTGAAGTAGTTAACATCCTGGATTCACCATGAGAATATACTGTCATCCTGTCCATTTTATTCTAGTCATACAGATAGCAAGTTCTCACACAAAGAAAGAAAACATTACACTAGTTGTTTTATGTTCAATTACACAGCCTTAGAGCTGACTTAAATTCATTGTTCCCCTACAAATATGTCTACAAACCTGTTTCACCTACCTGACATCCTTGTCCCTTGCACTATTTTCAGTGCCAGAATTTAAATCTCTTCTTTTTCTAGCCTTTGTTGAAGTGCTTTGTTTTCTGTTGAAGGGCTTTGTTTTTCACACCTGGCTTCCCGTTCTTGATCTCTTTATGTTTTTATGTCCCCTTTTTCTCAGCCTTAACCTTCTCTATCCTGTCTTGCAACCTGGCTTGGATTATATGTGTACATTTGCTTCTCAAGATTTGGAGATGAGGGTGTGGCATTTAAAAGTCTTTTAAAAAAAACCCAGAATGTAGTTCAGAAATGTTTAGATCAGGTAGTGTAAGTTTTTTGTGAGTTTAACTGCAACTGTAAGTCAGGGTCTCTGCCAAAGACTAAGCTTTGAAATCCATGTTAGCTCAATGTCTGTATAATTGCATTTCTAGCATGAGAGTTTAATAATGGCAGGCCTTGCATGAAGAGTCTTACTGACACCTTTTAGCAAGTTGTATGGCTAATGTTTTAGATGAGTCACTGTGAAAGTCCATGGATCTAAAATTGTACTGTGTTTTCAGTTCAGTATTTGGATATTTTTTTGAAAGTGGAATTTTTTACTTATGTTGATGTCCATTTATAAATTATTAACCTAAAAAATTTACAAAACTTTAAAAAAGCAACCATTTGCATCTAAAATGCATTTATCATGAAAACTTGTGATCATTGTTAACAGGTTCAGTGAAAGACTTGATGGCCACTAATTCTTTTTATAGTACTAAATAGTTCAGATCCTTGTTTTAATGCAATCAGAAAGGTAGGACGTTTTTGTCTTGAGAATCTGTTGTCATCAAATTTGTATTCTTTTGGAATTACTAGCTTCAAAGAAGTTTGCAGAAATTTACAACGTAGTGCTTTGATTTACTGTTGAGTAGGTATGCCTGGGTGCTTTTCTGTGAGGTGGGATAGTTCAAGGATACACTTCCCTCTGAGTGAAATTTAGAACTTTAGGAATGATTGCACGTTCATTATGGCATATTATGGACTGGTTCAGATTTAAATTTAAACCATAGTTTAGGGTTGTAAGGACATGTTTAGCTTTCATTTCAGTTTTCTAAAATTAGTCACGCATGGTTGCCTAAAAAAAACAAATAACCTTGCTGTGTACAAAAATTAGGTCGTTACCTGGAAACAGTTCTTATTTGAGACAGGAAAGCAGGCAAAGGAATAATTATTTATTACTGATTAATAAAATATTAGCTGAAAAATTAACAATTGGTAAAGCAGACACTTAATAGTTTGTATAAGAATTTTTTAATTTTTCATGTTTACTTGTACAAATAGTGAAGTTGCTTTCAATAGTCTTTAAAAAAAAAAAGCTTGTCAAGATCCATAATACTTGATTCCAAACAAGAGATTTTGCTGATTATCTTTTGAGAACTTATTCTGTAGTGGAGTTGTTGTTGTGTGTGTGTGGTTTTTTTTTTTTTTAAATCAGAATGTGCTTGTAAATTCAAGCATTGGCACAATGGCAAAATTGGGAGTTTCTCTTGGTAGTGTATAAATTCTCCTAACCGCAATTTACTTGTGCCTAATCCTGTGGAACTAACTATAGTCTACATTTATAAATTCTGTTTGAATGCTGGTTTTGTTGCTTCATTAGCTCCCTTTTTCTCTCTCTCTCTCTATCCTTCCTCTGCTGCTGCTTTCCATCTTCTGTCCAGCTCCATCTTACGACAACTCCCAGTATAGTACTTCACTTCCTGAATACTCCAGTTGCCAGCCTCCTTCAGCACCACCTCCTTCATATGCTAAAGCAATGTCAGACTCTACACCAGATTATGCTGTAGTGACTTCTGCACAGTCAGTTTCCTCTCCTCCAACGCCACCACTAAGGCACTCTGCGTCACGTTTTGCTACATCTTTGGGCTCTGCCTTTCACCCTGTTCTTCCCCATTATGCCACAGTTCCTCGTCCAGTAAACAAAAATTCTCGACCACCTTCACCTGTGAATCCCCCTGCTTCTTTGCCCCCAACTACCAAGGCTACTACTTGGTCTGCTTCTAGTTTTGCACCTCTCCCCCTTCTCCTCCTGTAATGATTAGTAGTCCTCCAGGCAAAGCCACTGGCCCAAAGCCTGTCCTCCCAATTCCTGTTACTGCTCAGTTATCCCAAATGTCACCATCCCCTACTGCACCGAATGGTCTTCCGGAATTGGCAAATTATCCAGTTCCTTCACCACCTACCTCAGGTCCAACACCGCCACCGCCACCTTCCTTTCAGCCTCTTTCAGTCTCTGGACCTCAAGCTTCCTCTCCAAGTTCCCCTAATGCCTCAACTCCCTCATCCAAGCCTAGTGTTCTCCCTTCTCCCTCTGCAGCTCCCCCTGCCTCTGTTGAGAACTCTCTAAACTCTGTGCTGGGAGACTCCTCTGCTTCTGAGCCAGTCTTGCAGACAGCCTCTCAGCCGGTTGAACCTCCGTCCCAGCAGGGTAAGGTTTCTGTTATTGATACTAATTAACTAATCAGGAATGCACCCACAACTAATTTGCATCCAAAACTTGAATTGTCCAGAAGGATTAACTGTTTCAAAGCTGCAGTGATCTTAATACTGCCAATGAATGTTTGGCAGGACATTAAGATATTGAGGGTACTTTTTTGTGAAGGGAAACAGTTTCCTTCTTTTATTTTGCTTGTTTCTTGGAAGGTGAGTTTAATTGCTGAACGAGGTCTGCTTTTGAGAGAGGGAGGGATGCACTGATAGTAAAAGCAGTGTGCTTCTTCCTTACATAAAGCCATCTGCCTGAGCCAGGTTCTTGTTAGTTCAGTAATAATAAAAATAAGTGAAGACCTCTAACTGATGAGAGTTTCTTGTTTTAATTTGTTTTATTACAGTTACAAATACTGAATTTAGAACGTATTTAAATTCAGTGTATATGCGTATCCAAATAGGTTTAATTTTTTGTTGTTCTATTGCCTCAATCAGTTTATCTGAGACTTCTGGGGAATCCAAGGTGCACAAGTTTATTACTCAAAATACATGACAGCGCAAGAGCAGACAAACCTTATTGACTTGTGATGTTCTGCCACTGCAGAGACAGATGAAAATCAGCCTATGTTGACAGGCAAAACTATATTTGTGGCTGTGGGCAATTCTCATTCATTGATGGGTGGGTGTGGGTACACGCATACATGAACACACACTGATTTTCATCTAGCTGTGGGGGAAAACATTCTCTTTTTTTAAAAAAAAGCTTCTAACCCACTAATGTGTGCATTATTAATACTTGTGGGGGGAAAATCCAGACATGAGATGCAACCATATAAATAAATACAAACGTTTTGTTCCCCATATTTTGTCCTTAATCTTAAATCAGTAGAACCAAAAGACCCAGTGAAAACTGTAATTGTGTTAGGCTTACTGTTGGGATGGAGACTGTTTGGTGTTAAGGTCATTGGGCTTTTATGCACTTTGATGTTATACCTTTGTCTTTAAGGAGGAATCTTTTGGTATGAAGTATAAAGATAATTGTCAGAGAGCTGGAATGAATGTTGTCTTAAGCAATACGATTCCTGCTTACAAATTTTAAAGGCTAGGTTTTCTTTAGGTTGAATTGTTTGTTTGTAACTTTTGAATGTGAAAGTTAAAACTAGTAATATCTTTATGGTGGATTGCTGTTGGAATGTGAATTTTGTCCTCTCAAGAAATTGTAAACTGGCTTCCTAACAGTGTTCACATCTTGTCACAGTTTTTGTATTTGGTTTGTCTATTTTTTTTTAATTAGGTATTGTACAAGGACCACCTGCACCTCCTCCACCACCCCCTCTTCCACCTGGCCCTGTCCAGTCCCCACCAGCAGTCCCTCCTCCCCCTGGGCCCCCTCCACCACCCCCTCTTCCACCATCAGGACCACCTCCTCCTCCACCACCACCTCCCCTTCCTAACCAGGTTCCTCCTCCACCTCCTGCTCCTCCTCTCCCCATTACTGGTTTTTCCAAGGGACTGATGTATGAAGACCACCGTCCTATAACGGGACTAGCAGCTGCCCTTGCTGGAGCCAAACTCAGAAAAGTATCACGGGTAAACACATTTCCAGTTATTAACATGTTATTTAACATTAATTTAAACTCTTTTATCTGTTCTGTTTTTTATAATGACTAATGAGCATAGTCATCAAGGTTGATCTCAAGCTAGACAAAATTTTATTAGAATATTAAAATAAACTATAACAACTAATGTCCAGATACAGCTCAGTATCAATATGTAGTAAGGCTTTTGTTTTGTCAGACCCAGACAAACTTATTCAAATAGTTAGAATTTTTCTAGGCTATCTATGTGCATGTTTAGTTGCCCTGTGGAGAAGTAGGTTTCAGTATTTGACAGAATAATTTCCACATCTGATTACATTTGAACATTGTCAATTATAGAATGAAGAGTCTCCTAACCCAAGTGGTGGAACAAGCTCTGCTTCCCCTAAAACAGATAGTGGTCGTGGGAATGGGCCACTTCCCCTTGGAGGAAGTGGTTTAATGGAAGAAATGAGTGCACTGCTGGCAAGAAGGTAATACAGTTAATTGAATGTTTTTCATAGCATTTGTAGTAGATTCAGAATTACTTTTAAAACGGGTAAAGTTACACACATTTTGATAATGTAAACATCCACCTTGGAGGTAAATAGTGAGTGTCTTCAGATACCTCAGGCCAGCCTAAATATCCTAAAGGCACCAGATCCTATCTGATGTTAGAACTAAGCAGAGTCAGCCCTGGTTAGTACTTACATGGGAGACTGCCAGTGAATACCAGGTACTGTAAGCTATGCTTAAAAGGAAGGAACTGGCAAAATCACTTTTGAGTATTCCTTGCGTTGCCTGAAATTCATGGGGTCTTCATAAGTCAACAGTTGATTTGAAGGGACATACAGATACACACATAGATATCTTAGACCTCTGTACAGCAAGCAAGCATGTTTTTAGCATACTTGTTATATTTTTATGCATTGTTTTTTTTAAAAAAAAAACTTGTTTCCTTGAATTACTCTGTCCGAAACAGTACAATGCACTGTTTGCCATAAACACATTCAGCTGAGTTTGTCTCAATTACTGCAAGTGCTCAGTAATGTACCAAGAGGCATTTGTTTAGTCATATATCTCACAGTCCTTTGGGGGTGGGATGGTTTGTTTGTTTGTTTGTTTTTAAATTTTGGGAAAGGATATAATAATAATACTTTAGCATGCAGTATTAGCTAAGAAGTAACCAAATATATTTTTGCCCTCCCCTGCTTGATTTCGAAGGAGAAGAATTGCTGAGAAGGGATCATCAGAAGCAGAACAAAAAGAAGAAAAAAGTGTAAGCTTACAAATTAATTTGGCATGATGTGTAATTTACTCCTATAGCCAAACTATTATATTTTTGAAATTAAGCATTATAATTTGCCTAAGTGGTGATTTCAGTGGTAAGACGATTTCAGTGTTTAAAATTAAAAGCTTAAAATGTTAAGTGTTCTTACTCCCTTTTTTCTTCTATAAATGTACCCATATGAGCTTTGCTGCTTTGGTTCATAAATTTGAATAGAAATGCAAAATGCTTACATTTTTTAATTTCATTTTAATAGGAAGAGCCAGAGCCTTCAGTTTCCAAGCCTCCTTCAACAAGCACGCCTGGTAAATTATGTAAATTTCTGAAGGGTGACGTTCTCATCATTGATACAAACTTTGGTGTTGAGGGATTCCTGTTCAGCTACTTGGCCATTTGCCTGCAGTTGTGTTCCCCCCCCTACTATTTAGCATATACATGTAACCACTGGGAGAGATCTGTAGTTTTGGGGTGAGGTGATTCCAAGGAAGCTGCGTCTCTACTAAGCCTGTGCCTAGCATCTATACCGGACTGGATGAGGGCAAACAAATTGAAGCTTAATCCAGACAAGACAGAGGTGCTCCCTGTCAATCAAAAGACAGATCTGGGAATAGGGATTCAGCCTGCGTTAAATGGGAATATACTCTCCCTGAAAATGCAGATTTGCAGTTTGGGAGTACTGCTGGATTCAGCCGTGAACGTGGAGGCCCAGATCTCAGTGTCAACCAGGAGTGCATTTGTACAATTAAGGCTTGTGTGCCAATTGCACCTACAGCTTGTAATGTCAGACTTGGCCCATGCTTTAGTTACATTCAGTTGGATTACTGTAACATATTTGACATGGGGCTGACTTGGAAGTGTTTAGAAACTTCAGCTGCAACCAGATTGTTAACTGGGGCTGGCCACAGGGAGCACTCCTCTCTCTTATTGCAGCAGCTCCGCTGGTTGCTGACAGTAAAGACATACTCTGGGCCAGTGGCTGTGAATGATCAACTGATGACGTTGAAGGTGAAGATACATTCACCAAAAATATATTAACAGTTAAGATCACCTTCTGATCAAAGAAGGAGGCCAAGTCACTTGCAGAGAGATGCGAAGTAAAGGAACCTCATCACACACAGCCTGCCAGTGTACTCAGTAAATTGTTTAAAGGTGGCACATAACTGATGAAGTATATGGGCTGAAACTGGAATCTTCTCCTGCCAGTAGGATTGTTGAGATTTATCTACATGAGAATAATAAGCTGTACAAGCAGTTCTCAAGCTTTGACACAATTTGTTTGATGGTTTCTGTCTCAACCACCTTTCTAACTGACATACAATAGTTCACTCCATACACAGCCAGACTGTGTGACTAAATGAGTTCTTGATGGTGACATGGCTTCTAGAGCAATTTTTGTTAAAATATTGAATTGATTAGGTAGTGCATCTAGATTTAATGCATCCTCAACAAAACTCTAGTCCACTACTGGATCTTACAGCTCGATCTCATTCTCTGGGTGCGCTGTTATCTAGTTGGATACACACTCTAAAAACAAATGTGCAAACTGTAGTCTGCTAAGCATATAATTTAGTTATGATTTTTCATGATGTTTTCCACTGATCTCATCTGATAGTACCAGGATCCTAGACAGTATGTACCTCACCATAAGAATGCTAATTTATCCCAAAAGCATCATTCAGTGTATGTAACTCTAACATTCATTTATGTTATTTTCTGCAGAACTAACAAGAAAGCCCTGGGAAAGAACAAATACAATGAATGGAAGCAAGTCGCCCATTATCTCAAGGTAGTTTTTGAAAATAACTGCAACAAAAGAACTTTACGGAATGTTTTTAGACAATAAAAGCCAGTCCATAATTTTATGGAGATAGATAAATATATGTATTAAATTATTTTTAGAAAAGGGAGGGAATAAAATATCTTTTATGTTTTCCATGGTTTGTTCTCTCTAAGTATTATTTTGGATCATTCACAAGTACCCAGTAGATCATTTGAAGGCCTGGAAAGAAAAGATAGGTTTTTCTTTCTTTAGAAATCCTAAATTAAACAAAAAGGGGACAGTTTTAATGTTTTCAAATGTTTTGTCTCATTGATTTTACTGTAACTAATTAATCTGATTAATTAAATATTATAGCTCTTTAAAATACTGAAATTCTGAGTTACAGTTTTAAAATCATGCCAAAAGGAGATGCAAGGAGAAAGAAGCAGCAGTCAGAAAGCCTGCCAGGACAAAAGTATTTTTGTTTGATCAGATTGCCATCAGGAATGGATCTGTATTACGATGTTCATGGTTTGCATGTTGTAGACTTAATAAATACTTAGCCTCTGTCAAAGCATTAACTATGAGTTAGCACATTTTGATTTAATAACATTACTTAATATTTTGTTTGGATCCCGAAAATTTTAAGTTCACCTTGAACAAATGCATAACTGCATAAAGTACAGTGCAGATTAAAGTAAACAGCAGTAGGAATCTTTCATCAAAAACTAAATCAGTGACATCTTTTTTGATATACCTGATATGTTAAGCTAATTAATTCACTAAGATACCGTGTATGTTAAGACAAGAGTTGAAAAATAATTTCACAACTGGAAACATTATACATATACATCTGTATGAAAACAAACATAAGCAGCTCTTGGAATGCCGATTAGGTCATGCTAATTCTTCTCATAATCTTTCTGATACCGGTGAGATTGACATATAGATGTTTTCTTATTGTAAGAGGTGATGTTGATGCTCTAGAACCATTTATTTGTGGTTGCATCCTAGAGATAAAGTGATTGGCATATGTACTACCTGAATATTTGTACTGGAATTCATTATTAATTAAAATTATAGTACTTAAGGAATTTAGACAGAAATTTTCTTATTTGAGTATCATCTCCAAATATTTATAAATTATAATAATATTATAATTATAATAATTGTAATAATATTTTACTGCACACTTAGCTCTCCCTCTTTCCAGAAATACTTGCCTGTGTTTTTTCATGCCAGAAGGAAGAGCTTAGACATGCACACTGAGATGGTGGAGGTATTCCCACCTAAAATGATTTGCTCAGCTCCAGAATTTCTTGAAAGGCTCTGCACAGACATAGAACAACCCACATATGTGAACTTATATACGACCGTCCTGATCTTTTCATTATTCTACTATCCTATTATATTCTTCAGCTAGATCAAGAGAACTACTAGATGCAAAGATAGTTAGCTGATGTCTGGAGAAGAAACAAATTAATTGGATTTCCTGCTATCGTTACTTTGTTGTTTTGTTTTGTTTTTAACTTGAAAGACAGTAAGATGTTGAATCCTTGGCGAAAAAATGTACAGTAGCACAGTTAACTTGAACAAGTTGTGTCTGTTTATTTTTCATAGACCAAAATCTGCATCCTCTGGGCAGCCCAGTACCAATGGAGTACAGACTGAAGGGCTAGACTATGATAGATTGAAGCAGGTAAATATTTTTTACTAGAGCATCAAGCTGTGATCTTAATATTTCTATTCCTACATACTTCAACCATATTTGACATTTTATTTCTATGATTCATTCTCTCCCATTGAAGCAGCACTTGACTGAGCAGGTATAGCATTATAAAAACGGTTTTAATGCGTGTAATGGCAACATATGCTAAAGAGAGGGGCATCACACCACTTCAGTAATGATCCTTGCTGGTTCTTATTTCAGCATGAAAGCTATTTAAAAGGAGGGGCAGGGCTTGCCTCTTCACAGTGCAGTATACTTTTTTGTGTGTGTCTTCAAATTGTTTCCAACCTACAGTGACCCCAAGATGAACCTGTCATGGGGTTTTCTGGAGCTGAGAATGTGTGAGGCAGCCAAGGTCACCCAGTGGATTTCCATGGCCAAGCAGGAAATGAAATTGTGCTCTCCAGCGTTGTAGTCCAGCACTCAATCCACTACACACACTGGTTCTCTGCAGTATACTGCATCATACAACAACAACAAAAAAGACAGACTGGGGAAAGCAAATACTGGATTCTTCTGCCCTTCTCTTTAATGGTACTTTAGGTTACAGGTTTAAATTCTAATACCTTTGTACGATTGATGCATTTGTAATAAAAAGCTAAAGTTTACATTTCATCTAGTTGAACCTTTGTTTAACCTCAATGTATTTTACAATAAAAAACAGTTTAAATCTTTCTGTTCATTCAGAAGAAGGCACCACTGAGTCTAGTGGAGCTAGTATACACAGGAATTGAAACCCAGGTCACAGAAGGCATAGTGTGATTTCTTGAAAAATCCAGGACATTCCTCCTCCATTTTTGCAGCAGCATTTTTAGTAATATTAAATAGGGATTCTACTATCTAGCATCCACATTTCCCACATTTTAAACAAGAAAATTGCATGTATGTTTTAATATTAGAGCTTATGTAAAACAAATGCGCCTCTATTTGGTGGATACTGTTGCATTAAAAAACGTAGGGGCTGAGCAGCAGAAGAGGCCTTTAAATGCAGCAACTTGGCTTACCACATTTCAAAGCAAGTAAAATAATACATTTTAGTATCTAAAGAGCATCTATACTTACCTATTAAGACCATTAAGTCCATAATCTAAAATAATGCACTGAACTACTGCTGAGAAAAAAAGGAGTTGTTTTTAAAATTAGAGGTTAAAAATGCTAGGAGCTGCATAATTAAGAGAAAAGTAAATCATCTTCATTATCATTATGGATTTGATCTACAAGTAGAACCCCACACAGAGGATGATCCTCTGGAGGAAGAGGAAGTGGAACTAGTCCATCTTCCTCGTCCTGTACATTGTGTCACCTTCCTCTGGAGTGTTTCAGATCCTTTATAATAGGGTGGGAGATGATGTAAGGAGTTGTAAAGGGAATAATTGGAAATATTTTGCTCTAGCAAAATCCACAGATTATAAAATTTGAAATAATAATATAGATTAAAATTAACTCAAAGTCATCTAACCCTACTTACGGTGTTATCTAATTAAGTTTTCCTACTGAGAGAACTTCTTCTGGCAGTAAAATAGGAAGAAGGAGATTCCTCTCAAAAATCTGCTCATGAATATTTGGGAGGTGAAAAAATCAGAGGAAGAGAAAGCCTCATTTGCATAAGTGGATGTCCTCTTCTGTGATGTTTTATTTCATCTTTATACTAACAGCTTAGATTTAATATTGGTAGCTTTATCAACAAGTTCTAGCTTTAATAGTCTAGTTAGGTTACTGTCATTAAATTAGACTCCGACCATTAATAAGAGCCAGTGTGGTGTAGTAGTTTGAGGACTGGACTATTACTCTGGAGACCAGGGATTTACTCCCTACTTGGGAATGGAAACCTCCTGGGTGACTTTGAGCAAGTCACATTCTCTCAGCCTGTAAGGAAGACAAGGACAAACCCTCTCTGAACAAATCTTGCCAAGAAAACTCCATGATAGGTTCTCCTTTGGATCATCATAAGTCAGAAATGACATGAAGGCATACTGCAACAACAACCATTAATAGGGGGCACTAGTTGATATTAATCAGGATCCATAAACCAAAGCCAGCCTGCAGGAGAAGGATGAAAGAGGAGGAGTAATGGAGAAGCATGCAAAATTTGATGGTTCTTCCTCTTCAGGATACTATTTCAATAATGAATCATACTGAATGATACATTCTCCCAACTCCTTTCTATGTATATTGGAAGGGGCATTATACTTTTGTGCTCCATCCATTTGGAATTTTCATACAGCCCAGTGTGACTAACTGATTTCCATATGACAGGGAATGGGGGATTGAAGTTTTCAGATATTGGTGAGGGGGGGATATGTGTAATTTTCAGTGATATGCATCAAATTGGTTTCAAGAAGCTTCAAGTATCGTTGGTTGGATGTTCAAATGTGAAAGGTGGAGTAAAGAATATGATATATAGATGCAAAGATCATATGCAGAAGTAGGGAACAGAATTGTTACATCTCATGATGAAAATTATGCAGTCTGAAGACAGAGTGGGACTGCAACTCATAGCATTCCTCACATTTGGTCATGATGGCTATTGGTGCTGGGATCTGAAGGCCTTGTGATTCTCAGCCTAGTCTAGACCTCAGTACACTTTACTCTTTCTCTGCTGTCTTCACATGTAAATGTTGGAGGGGCAGTAAGGCAAGGTCCCTGTTTGAAGCATCAGCATTGGACATTAAAGCTGTTATGGATGTGAAAATTTTTCTGTCTTGAGTTTGTTGCATTTCTTCAGGTCCCACTTGCCCGTTACTCCTGTTCTTGTTTCATACCAGTTAGTGAAATTGTTCCCCCCACTGCCATTTGAAATTCATAAGTTACTTTAGAGCACACTTTTGCTAACATATTCAATTTTACTGTGTATTTTTCTTAATATGTGCATTTTTATACATTTCCCCTGTTGTTCAAAGTCTATTTGTGGCTTTTTAAAAAAGACATTTTTACTTGCAAATATTATCTGCATATGGTTTGAAATAGAAAAGAGAGGAATCTGATCTTCATGGTTTCCTTCTGAGGACAAGAAACTGAAAGATACACATGTCCTTTTATTAATAATATCACAGGCCACAGATGAAATAAATTTGTTTCTTTAAAAATGTCGGTTAATTTTATTTCTTTTTCCATCCCTGAATGACATCAAAGTGTTGACTATGTCTCCCCCGTCTGATCCATGAAGCAGTCTGCAGGAGGGCAATTGAAACCTCTCCCCCAAATTTCCCCATGTTTCCACTACCTTACAAATTGCTCCATGAAAGAGTTTGGTTTGTTCTTTGTTCAGTTTGAAACCTTTTGAATTCCATTGAGCAAAAGTTTTAACTTGTCTGTTCTGATACTTTAGGATATTTTAGATGAAATGAGAAAGGAATTAACAAAACTAAAAGAAGAATTAATTGATGGTGAGTCTATGAACCTGTGACATAGCATTGTAAATTTGATCAGTTGATTAGAACTTGTATGTATGGGATTGTAAAAATTGATCAGAAAATGCAAAATTCCCAGGTTTGTCCCACCCATCTTTAATGTGTCCCAGTCCTCTACCTACCTCATAATCAAAGTGATTTTTATGATTTAATGCATCACGTTTGGCCTCTATCTAGGTGATTTGATCTGTGCTATTCAATTATCACCTGATCTTGATCAAGTCACTTTCTGACTCAACTCCCATATGTGTAAAATGGTAATATAAATACCCGTGAAATTGATTTATCTCCAAAAGGTGATGATCTGTACAAATAATTTATCATAAGACCCTCCCCCTTTTGCAGAAGTACTGATAGCATAACTGTTTAATTGCCCTGACCTGTCCTTTCTTTAGCAGGACTCTTACACACTCTATATAGGACTTAGGTTGCATACCCTTTTCATATCCACCCCTCACACTTTCATGCCCCTCCATTTTTGACCCCATTTGCCAGGGATTGTGTACTACTGTTCCTTAGTTTAAGGCCCAAAACAATTTTCTGTAGTCATTGTTTTTACTGTTCATCTCTTTAGTCTGCCATTAAAAGATTCTATATTAAATCTAGCCCGTTCAACATGTAGTATTTTGTCCAGAATTTCAGAACAAATATTACACAGCCTGGGCAGTTCAGCTCCAATTTACTGTGTAAATTTTAAAACATGTAATTGTTGTGACTTCTGCATATATGATGCAGTAGTATAGTTGATGCTCTTTAAGTTAATTTGTCTTGATTACCAAATTTTCTCAAAAGAGCAAATCACAGTTTCTCTCTTCTAGCATTGCATGGTTAACAACTTTTTCCTCTTCAAAACAGCAATCCGGCAAGAACTGAACAAGTCGAATACAGCATAGAAAGACTAGGACTAAGCCATTGTGACCACTGGTCTTGGCATAAAGTCAACTATATTTTGTGAGCTCATAGAAGAAATGGATAAATACACTAAGAAGAAGAAAGAGCAAGATTCTGAAAACTTTGAGACATCACTATTTCCCTTTGCTGCTGTTTTCTGATTTTGAACAGGGTGGAAAATAGTCTTAAATTGTTACAACAATTTATGCAGAAAATCCTATACTATCAGACAAGATCACAGTGCATTGAAATGTTTTCATATCAAAATGAAGCTACATATTCATGGTTCATTAAGATAAAATAGAAGGAATAAAATTTGGGGAGGCTTTTCAGAGAGGTTTTCTTACAGAAGGATTTAGCAAGCTATACTGTTGTACAAATGTATCTCAGGTTAGTCTTCCTATCATATTGGCTATTTCTATGAATTAAAGATCAAACATGACTTCAGTTTACAAAATAGTACGGATAGGAGAGTGTGCTGAAGAACACAATATTAGTGAATGAGAAATCGAGAATGAATGTTTTGGTATCTTATGATAGGAAGCCTCTCTAGTTAGCCTTCTTGCAGTTTTGTAGGAAAAAATGCAAATGCTGTCCAGAATATAAAGATATAGATGCCTTCCTAAAATGTTATGCTTTACCAAATCTAAAACTTCTCCAGAATACAAATCAATGGACAAATGTAAATTGTTAGATTGTTATAGACTTACCATAGGTTTTTGAGCTTTTAAAGATTTATGCATGTAGACATTTTTGTAAAATAACACAACCACAGTGTTGGCTTTTTAATTTAAAACATTCTTGCATGCCACAAATATTAAGTAGCCTTTTTTCCAGTAAGGCCTAGTTAATGCCCAGGAAAAACTTGGGAGGTTTAGGGTTGGGAGTAGGGGTGACTTTTTTTATTTAAAACATTTGTATTAATTGCTGCACTATTTTTCCTTTTATTGCATGCATGTGTAATAATAAGGAAAATGTTGTGACTTATCAGTAACCATGTTAAATAGAACCAGGTACTTAATACTTTTTTTTTGTAGCATTTCATTTGTAATTTCAAACATAGTAATGCCTCAGTAATGGCATTACCAATTGTTTTTGTTCTTTTCTTAACTTAAAGTTAAACATTAAGCATCATGATAATAGTAAAAGGTGATTTTTTTTAAAGACACATATAAAAAAGTAATAGAATGCCCCCCCTCCGTAGCTACTTGCACTGTGTATTGAGGCCAGTCTCATTTAATTGCGCAGAGAGGGAGCTGGACAATGTTAGTAAGTGCAAATGCTGTGTTTCCAATCCTTTAGTGCAGCAGGTGGTTACTTGTGACCTTCCAGATGTGGTTGTACTAGGTGTCCCATTAGTAATAGTCAGCACAGCCGGTGGGCGGGAGAGTTGGGGGTAGTTGTTCATCTGTATCTGGAAGGCCACATTCTCCATCCCTGCTTTAATCCAGGTTAAGTGATTGATTGATAGCAAACTGTGAGATCAAGTGCTCTATTATCCTCATGCCCTCCGTAGCAAACATTCTTCCTGCCTTTCCACGTACATCCCAAGAGTGATTAAGATTACATCATCACTGATTCTATTTTAGCCAGGATTTGAAAACAGTTGCTGTCAGTATAGCCTACAACAGTGGCTGAGGCTGGTTTGGTAAGACCTTCCACATCGGAGAAGAGGGTTTGGATGGAAATGAGCATATGAATTTTCTCATGTATGAGATACATAGTTAGCAATCAAACATTGATGCACAAAGTCACAAGATGGGGAAGGTCTTAAGAGCGGAGGAACATGGACGTCACCTAGTATCATCTCTTATCCCAGCTTCTAAATGTTTATTAAAATTCCCATGCAGAGTTCCAGAAAGGGTGTGTGTGTGTGAGAGAGAGAGACCCTTGAATTAAATTTTGTAATTTGACAAATAATGTTCAAATAAGAGCCCACTGCTTAAGTTATTCATGCAATAAAGTGCCATATTATGTGAGCTGTTCTGATTTGGAAATGACTTGTACTTTGAACATAACTACTCATTTTCTTAGATTACCCAGTTCCATCCAGTTTAGTTCATAAGAAAGCTTTAATTAGCACATCCTCCCATGCTTTAGACACCAAAGCAAATTAATGACTCTTATTGCTGCTTACAGGCTTGAATGAGGAGATCCTCATATTTCCCCACTTTCTATGAGACATAATTATGGCAGATAAAATATAACCCCAAATCAGTGGTGATTTTTAAAAAAAGCTCTCTTTGCATACATTAGCTGAAGGCATTTAAATCTCAAGGCAAATAATGTTGATCCCATTGAAAGGAGGCATTTCCATCTTCTGAAAGTAACTTCTGTTTAGACAGTAATTAAACTTAAAAATTTGCTCTTTTCAGAAATCATGTTTGATTTTGTTTACAAAGAAAATTTTGAGATAGTCTAGCAGAAAGTTACAGATATAAGTGGCCCAAAGGTAAGAAAATTAAGTTACTGATTGTGAATGAAACTGGTTAATGCACTAAACGTTTTGTGCCTTGGTCTAAAGTTAACATGATTTCTGTGTAAAAGGAAAAAGAAACAGAGGTCTTTGTACTCTTTCTACATGCATAGTTACATGATCCTGAATTGGACCGCTCTGAAAGATCTAGTTTTAGTTAAATTGTAAATTCCAGCTGTTGTACTAACAGCTATGCCATTGCCAGATATTCCTGTAATTAAAATTAGCTACAGTCTATTAGATTATTTTAATTACTGTTCTTTAAAAATGTTATGATGGTTCCTGTGCTTTTGTACAGCGGATGCCTTAAGCTGAATATGGTTTAGGGGATCACTTTTAATTCCAGGAAGGTATTGCTTTCCTCAACACTGTGATCTGATCTGTGATAAATCTGTCCTATCCATACACAAGTGGCTAACAAGTCAATTGCATACAAACTGAATGTACAAATCTTAGTGCTGGTGCTGAAATCTCTTCAGAGTTGTCATGAAACATTGTTCAAAAAGTTTGCAAGCATCAAGTGTCAATCAAAACTGAAGATGAAACACTAATGAATGTTGAATTTTCATGCATTTAGTTTTACCTCCTTTTGAGTTTTTCAGTTAATTCTCTGCTGTTTTTACCATATTGTGTCATTTTAAAATTTCTTAAATGCTAACTTTGTTTTGTTTGAGCAGATGAAATAAAATTGCAATATATACATGTTGCTGTTATTATTTTGTGAACCTTGATGTTATATTGGGGGGGGACATATTACTTTTAGTGTAATGTATTTCTATTGCCCTTCCTAGTTTTCAACATTCTCTAAGTGCTACCTCCACAAAGAATGTATCAGAATTTGTACAGTTTCAACACTTGATATTGAATCCAAGAAACTGGTTATTATTTTTTCACTTTGAAGATGCTTTCAGTTTTTATTTCTCTCCATTCAGCTCCTCTGTACCTTAGAATGTATATACAAATTACATAGAAGCCACCTACAATCACTTTGCTCAAACATCTGTGCTACTGACCTGGTTCAGATCTTCTCAGTGAGTTTTCTGCTTTTAATCCATGAACTTCCTCCACCCCCTCCTGACATATGTAATATAAAGCAAAACTTCTTTACCATGCTTGTTTTAACAAGCTTCACTACTATCCAAATAGCATTGGAAATATGCTTCTAATGGAGGGTTTTCAACCTTTGATTCTCTAAATGTTTTGCACTTGAACACCTATAATCCCTCACCAATGGCCTGAGGACTGAAGTCCAAAGCAGCTAGAGGACCAAAGGTTGCAAATCTCTGTTCTAGTGTAATTGTGTCTCACTTTCTTGATAATGGTATTTACATGATTTGAGAAGATAGCTCCTTGATAGTAAAAAAATACAATAAAATCCTGTGTTTAATTAAGCAGCACAAGGTCAGGCATTAATTAGGTCAAACAGAATTACAGATTCCATTAATAGAATAGAACTGTAATCACCTTTGTTTCAAGTAGAGGGTATGAGGAAATCTTGATGGAATAACATCAGGAAGAGGGGTAAGTTACAGACTTCTGTGAAAAGTACAAGGAAAAACTATAAAGCTGCAGGCTTATGACTTTGGATTAAAGTTGCAATTTTGAACAGTTATTAAACAATAAATGTTGAAGCGTACAATAAATATTGAAGCGTAAGCCACTAACTTGTGCCCCTTTATACTTTAGGATTTTTATTAGGTTGGATGTGTAAGTTAACATCTCTGCTGGCAAAAGTTGGACTTTCCCTTTGGGCTTTGGCTTCATCACTTTAAAAACAGCTGTTAATACTTTGTACACTCAAGGAAAGAAATAATTACGAGTAACTTTCAAGTGGAATTTATTTAAACAGTTACCAACTATCAGTTAAAACTTGCCAAACTCTCCTTTGTGAAAGAGTTCCTTGTCACTTAAAAAAGAACAGGAAGTATAAAAATCATATACCTTGGAGCACAGCAGCCCATTAGAATAGAACATTACAACACGTTTCTTTTGGCGAGTCAGTTGGTGCTGGAATAGGTGCCAGTGTGACAAAAAAAAAAAGATTCCATATAGCTAAATCAGAAAGAAATGCAGCTGCTTCTCCATTAGGAGTCCAGGCTCCATCATGCACTCACCAGGAATTCCTACAGTTCTATTTTTGCTGCCATCTATCCTCTCATACTAACCCCCTTATCCTGCTCTCAACAAAACTGTTTATTTGTGGTAGGTGCCATTGTCCTGCTGTTGCTGCTGCCACAGGTTTCTCTCTTGATTGTGTCATGTGGAGTCATGATGCAAGTGATGGTGTTGGTAGTTATTAGCAAAAATAAGGTGATCCACATTGCTGTGCAGGTGTGATACTCTCTGCATATGCAATCCTCAGTTTTGCTTCTTTTATAGCTAATTACGTACCCAGTAGTATTTTTATATAAAGCAGTGTGCAGCATTTCCACAGGTGATCAGATGGTTTTGAGCTACTGATGAACAAATTAAATACCATTATTTTATCACAATCACTTGATGCTCTTCCATCACTCAAAAAAGGAGTGATATGATCAGCAGTGTTCTAAAAACTTGTTTTTCTCTTTGCAATGGTTGTGGCTTGTTAAGATTTCCACATTCTGCATTAAAATTTGAAGAAGTCTAAGTAGAACAGCCAAAATGATTTTTTTAAAAAACTTAAAAGTGAGCAGGAGCACAGTTGTAGAAAAGACTGAGTCAGCCTTCTTGATGGAGGTTCCAGGGAATGGGGGCAATTGTAGGTGCTGGACAGTAGAAAACTTTTTAGTCATTAAATCTTTTGAGATGCAGTGAATAACTTCCCCTGCCCCACATGTTAGATGCGTAACAGGTGTTTCATATTAAGTGTGAGCCTCCTTAGTACTAATATAGGTAGAGAACTAGCATAGCATCTCTTAATTCTTAACAGACAGGAAGACATGGAGCAGGATGAGGTGTAGCCTCCGACCTTTTAAAATTTACATTATGCAAAATGAGTATGGTCTTTTGGGGCCTCCTTATAAAACTCTTAAGGCAATCCAGCGTAACACATGTACATGTTCAGAGTTTTGAGATTCATATACTTTCATAGTACATCATGCAGTAACAGAAAACAAATTTACCTTGGTAGAAAAAACAACGCCCTGTTGAGGTAGGATGGGATGAGGTAAGCAGTTTCAGCAAGTGCATTTTACAAAAAGCATGAAAAAGTTAGTTATCTGATAGCCTGTTTAAGTAGAAATTATATTGATATGGCAAGAACTTAAGTTGCCTTTTAAAATCTTGATTTAAAAATTAATTGGGAGCTTCAACATTTTGACAAAAGTCACTCCTTAAAACAAACTATTTTAATATTTAAAGTTTTTTTTAAAAAAAAACTTTTTTCGATAATGAAGACTATTCTTCCTTGCATGAACATGTTAGAACAACATGGTTTAAGAAATAACTTTATGATAGGTTGATTTCTAGAAGAACAGGACTTTTTAAAACTTTAAATGAACGTCAAAATGAGAATTATCTGCTTTAGTTCCTTGTGTTTCTTACTGCTGGAAAGTTTTGCTTTCACTTTGGAACGCAAAAACCGTGTGAATGCATCTTTTCACTGAATCTGATATAGGGCAGAGGCAGACAATACATTGTGGGGGGGGCCCTGCACAACTAGGCTCTCTTAAGTAGGGAGTTACTGATTTACCTACTTCTTTAAGATGTCAAATATAATTACAAATGCAGAACAACATATAGAAGCAAGTCTAATATGACAGTCATTTATGCCTAGTTGGATACCATAATTATCACTCATGGGGCCCACAACTGATCACTTAATGAATGTTGTGTGTTGTCATGAGTTAGAGTAGAAAATATGACCACAAGTACTTTGCAATTTAAGTTCATAGTTTGCTTGCGCAGAATGGCAAAGAAGTTTGAAAAATATGAAAATACATTTGGCCTAAATCAAATTGGTAATTTCAACCAGAGTAGAATCATTCCCTCAGATGCTAAATGGTAAGTCAACTCTTACATAAATCCCATTGATTTAATTGCTCTACTTTAATTACAACAAGCAATTGGATTTAAGCCAGTATGGTTTGAGCATTGGCCTAGGACTCTGGAGACCAAGGTTTGAATCCTTGTTCGGCCGGAAATGTGCTGTGTGATCATGGGAAAGTCACACAGTCTCAGCCCCAAAGGAAGGCAAAGGCAAACCTCCTCTGAGCAGATCTCACCAAGAAAATCCTGTGACTTTAGGATTACCGTTAAGTCAGACAGGACTTGAAGTCACAGCAATAATGACAACAATTGGATTTAGGCCTTGTGCATTTTCACATCCTTTACCAGTCTATTTCTCATCCCAGTACTAATCAGTCAACTCCCACCTTGTTTTACATATGCATTCCTTTAATAGCAATAGTTGTGAAATTCAAGAAGATGGTTTTTGACTCACTGCTAGACTTTTCATTTGTAATAAAACACTAATGATAATATAATGGCTCACTATATCTCTTTAGGTTTCTTATTAACTACATGAGTTCTAGACCTGCATGTATTTCTCCTGGCAGCAGTTGTGGTCATAAACCTGTCTTAAAGTTACAAAACAGGATAGGATGCTAGCATACCCTAGTAAAGGGAAGATGTTTAGTGTATTTGTCAAATTTTATACCATCAAGTACCTAACACAAGACTTAGATTTGATAAAATGTGGTACATTACAAATATATACCTTAATTTTGTAAAAACCAGCTGAGCTCATGCTGCTTACTTATAGTGCGTATATGTGAAGTGTACAGTTTACAGGTTGATTTGCTAAACTGTAAAATATTCATGAATTACTTGAGTTCTGCTTTAATATAAATTCCAATTACAGCATTAAATGACTTTTTTGCCAAAGTTAAAGTAACAAAAAAAAAAAGCAGGAAGAGGGAGAGCAGAATGAAAATGCAGCGTATGTTCTTTATAAAAGAAAAGTGCCTTAATCTCATTTAAAACTGTATAAAATGCATGCTAATTTTCTGTAATTGCTTCTAAACTTAATGTGCATGGCATAAATATGTAAGTCTGCATAAACAGTTAATCACTGAAATCAGACTGCTTTCTTCTGTCTTCGTTTCTTCCATCATGTCCAAGATTTTTTGCTTTGCTGGTTTTCTAGATAGTTTCTTACTATGCTTCTTGATATCAAGTTTCCTTATGAAATAAAAGTTAATCTTATCTAAAAACTGAATGTTGAATTATTCTCCCTCCTCCTCTTCCACTTTATAATTTGCTTTGACATACTATAAAAAGGATTTAAACTCAAGGAAGATCCATTTTTGTTCCAGCTGTGGACAGCAAGATGGTTCTGATACTGGCTGATAAATTGACTTCCATTCAGTGTTGATCCACAATACTTTCTAGTGTAGACAAATACAGAGGGGCATGGATTTATTCTGAACTAGGTATATAAGATTTCTAACCTGTCAGGCAAAGCCCATGGGCCCATTACTATGGATGGCATTCAAACACTTTTTAAAAAAATTACAGAAGACTTGAGCCTGCAAAAAAAAAAAAAAAAATCTGGCAAGCTACAACACATGACTGTAGTTCATGATTTGTGTAGCACTCTTCTAAATGAAAATTGTTCTTGGGCACTGCAACACTAAATTGCCTAACAATACTAAATCACACAATAAATGTTATGAATCATATATGGATGTACAATGGGCCCTCCTTACCTGTGACATCTGCATGTGCAAATCCACATGTCATATCCCTATACCTAAAATGGCAGCAATGTACATGTGGGCAAACTGAAGCATCTGTGAGCATGTCACCGCCATTGAATATAATGGGATGCAAGCATTCACAAATCCTGTTATATGTAGGCATTCCTGGAACAGAACCCCTGCATATATCAAGGTCTCACTGTAAGAGACTTCTTACAATGATGTCCTGCTGTTGTCAGGGAAGTGAAGGAAGTTTTTGATGACTGCATGTTAATGTAGGTAGTGATCCTACCTGGCCAGTCTGAGTCTTCATCCTCTTTACGGTCCAGCCCAACCCAGCAAAGATAGAACTGCCATCCCTCTTACACCAAATTAACCAGAGTCAGTGGAAACTCAGACCTACAGTGGACTCACTAAGATTTGAAGTATCAAGAGCCAAAGCAGTGCCCATTGGTCTAGAGACATAGGCCCTTTCTGCAGGAGGCCTGCATCCTGGCTTCTGCAAGATGTCATCATGGTCCCATCCTTCTCCAGTCACCAGTTGGTGTGATAGTGGGGTAAATCATTGATGGATTTTCTCTGTCAATGACCTTTGATTGTGTGATGGTCCTGCACTTACCTGCCCTGTGGAAAACTCAGAAGCACAATGGAAGCACTTCCTGCTCCAGCACAGCATGGGAAAGAGCCCCGCTGTGCTGCAGAAGGAAGAGACCTGTCCCTCACGCTCCATTCCACAAGGAGCCAGTCCATTGCAGATGGGAGCATTCCCATCATGCTCTTACAACCAGGAGACTATGAAACAAGGTAGGGTGAGGAAAGGGCCATAGTCAAATAACCACAAACAGCATGTGGATTAATGTCCAGGACTGCATTTAACATCAAGGCAAAACCCAGAGTAAACACACCATCAGTTTTCAGAGACGTATTTGTTTACGTGAGGTGGATAAGATATAGCTATGTCTGAACCAGCATGGTTTATTGGTTTGAGCATGACCCTGGAGATCATAGTTCAATTCTTCACTCAGCAATGGAAACCAACTGGGTGACCTTGGATGTTCCACACACTCTCAGTGCCCAGAAAACCCCATGACAGGATCACCTTAGGGTCACTGTAAGTCAGAAACAACTTGAAGGCACACAACAACATGTATGAACTAGCATACAATTTGGTAAATATGATACAATATGGAGGAAAGTCATATTTATACGGTAAATATGATACAATATGGAGGAAAGTCATATTTATACAGTTGTGCACACTATTACGCTAGGCAGGATTTCAGACCAGAAGAACAAAGGTACAGAGGTTTCCATTCTCAGGAAGGCCATGGTCAAAAGAAAGATTTTTATCTCACACTCTGGAGAACTAAATGGCGCTTAACTTGCCAATCAATCAGCTCAAAGCCTATTTAGTTACATGTGAAAGTGTGAACTTGGAGACTTCAGCTTTTTTCTCAACAATAACATAACACAGACTCACAGATAATGTATATGAGACAATGAGATTTGTGTCTTCAGGTTACAAAAGAAACTAAAGGCTGTGTGAACAACTTGAAAATGTAGTTTTCATGACACTGGTGTGATACTGATTTATTTGTGTGATGTGCCAAAGATCACCCAGTGGGCCATGGAAACTCATTGTGTGACCGTGGGCATATCACACATTCCTAGCTCCAATAACCTAAAGCCTTAAATCCCACTGCTAGTACCAATAGAACTGACCCACATATTCAATTATTTCACCTTGGACTGGCTGTTGCATTTAGATTAACCAATGATTCAAGACTGAACCAAACTGATCAATTTCCCTTCCATTCGGACATCTCAAGGCACACTTCTCCATGGCTATAGAGATGTGATTACTTTGAGATGGAATCTGTTTTTCCAGATCCCATGACACTGAGTGATATGAGAACAAAGCAACTATCATATTGTGAAAAGATCATTCCTATACAAGAAGGGGAAAGTTGTAAATTACCTGGGAATAGCCCCACATTACAGGTTCATACCACATCTCTTATCCCTGAATTACAGCATACAGAAGGATCTCATCTTAATAAAACCAGATGAGAATAATGTCTGGTTTTAGCTAAAAGAGCCAGCAAGCCAGCAGTACTCTATATTCTGCACCACTTTTCCTGCAACATGTCCAGCGTCTGCTGTCAACTGAAAGGGATGGAGATTCTAAAGGTCAAATATCTATTTCTTTTCTTTGACAGTAACCAAGTGTTCCCTGTACTTTTTCTATTCAACAGATACTGTGAAGAGAGCCAGTGTAGTGTAGTAGTTTGAGTGTTGGACTTTGACTCTGGAGAGTAGGGTTTGCTTCCCCACTTGGCCCTGGAAACCCGCAGGGTGACTTTGGGCATATCACACGCACTCAGCCACCAAAAAAACCCCATGATAAGTTCACTTTAGGGTCTCTGTATGTCAGAAATGGCTTGAAGGCACACAGCAACAACAAAAACAACAGCAACAACAAACTGTTCAGCAGCCAGCATGATGTAACGGTTTGAGCATTGGACTACAACTCTGAATATGAGGGTTTAATTCTCTGCTTGGTCATGGAAACCCACAGGTTGACTTTCAGGCCCAGAAAACCCCATGACAGGTTCACCTTAGGGTTACTTTACATGTGAAATGCCTTGAAGGCACAGTACAAGACACTCTGAAGCATTGTCATTTGGGCCATTTCTGCACTAGCCTGTTATAGTGCTATGATTCCACTTGCAACATCCTATGGAATCCTGGGGTTTGCAGTTTCGGGAGGGGCTGGTTTTGGCAGTGGACTTAAGAGTGATCTCATTAAGTTCATAATGTTTTCTTAGGCAAGGAATATTCAGAGGTGGTTTTGTCAGTTCCTTCTTCTGAAATATAGTCTACAGCACCTGGTATTCGTTGGCATTCTCCCATTGAAATATTAAGCAGGCCTGGCCCTGCTTAGCTTCCTAGATCAGATGCGATCTCATGCCTTTAGGTTACCTAAGCTTTATTAATGGGCTGCAAATGGAAGATAATGTAATCTGGATCCACTGTAAAATTCACTGAACAGTATAAGGCTATTGCAAGAGGAAAAGATTTGTATTGAAACACACTATTTTTTTTAAAAAAAGACAAAAAACTGAAGCAACATAGGCACTTTGTGTGGAGAGCAAGCGTATTAAACTTCTTGTTGCAATCCTATGTCATTCCGAAATTATGATTGCATTAAATCTAGATTGGAAACAAAAGATTTGGTGGAGAGGCTGAATATTTTTCTAAGCAAAAGATTAATTTTGCTTGCAGTAAACAAGTATCTGAATCGTAGACATCTTTGGTGAGGACTGCACAGCTACCTTGAATTTTGAGGGTTGTGTATTAACGCTGGTAACTCAATTGTAGAAATCTGCCCCAAGATGCCTATTTAAAAGAGATGTGAGAAAACCTCTCTGTGGCATAATAGTGACATCTTGTGGACAATTTGAGCAGATTGCATTTTATATTCTTAGCAGAACTTTACATTTGGCAACCACAGATAATTTTTGGTTTGTTGAATGGAAAATTTGCAAACCCCTTTCATCTTTAAAAACAAAACAAAACTATATTTGAATCATTTAAAAGGTAGATTATTTAACTGGTTGATAACTTTTATTGAGCTTAAGAAGCCACTGGTCTACATGGCTCACAGTGTACTCTACACTGACTGGAAATGGCATTTCATAGTTTCACAAACAATCTCTCAAAGTCCTACCTGGAGCTGCCAAAGTATCAACTAGGGGTTCACCCAAACTGCAAACCTGAGTCCTTAAGGAAAGGGTAATCCCACCCAACGTATATTAAGTCTCTGTTTCACAATCTATTTTTCAACCAACCACAAACCCTTTTGTGTTGTCTGAGTTAAGGTTTATCTTGTTTGCTCTCATTTTTACTGCCCTCAGATACTTATGTCACAACCCTCAATTGCTAGCTATTCTCTTTGCTTCAATAGTGAATAATACTGTAATTACAGACAGCCTAAATACCCTGTTTCACTGGTTGTGAGGGTTACTGGATATCGTTCATGCACCGTCTTTCTGACAATGAATCACCAGAGTTCACCAAATTGAGATATCTCTTGCGCTTGTCCTACTAGACCTAAAATAGAAACTGAAAAGAAGCTAATGCAAATATAGCTGCATTGGGCTAAGAGGATTAGGTTAGATATTGAGAATGTAAATAGCACAGTAATTTTGAGATTTAAAAAAAGAGAGGTAAGGAAGGACATTCTCCTATTTACATAGATAGTTTGGTGTTGCAGAAAGTTTACACTATTTTGTCAAAACCACCTAGTACATAGGCAATCCCTGGGATGTGAAAGGATCTAAGATATTTCCATTAATGTGACCTTTTTTGCACATTGCTATAGCAACAGCCATTCATCAGTAGATCTGACCTTGGTTAAGATCTTCAGATTGTAAGAGGCATAGACCAGTAACAGCCAAGTTAGACAGATATATTTAATGTAATATCTGAGTGAAACAGCACAATTAGTAAGCAAACTATGGTGAAGTTCAGGTCTTTTTAAACCTCAAAAGAAGTAGACTAGGAGATGATAAAGACTCACAAATAGTACCAAAATTCTTCTTTATGGTCTTTGTGAGTCACACATGTTGATTCTGCACCTGTGCAAAGTCTTGGCTGAAACATTCTAGAGCTCAGAAGAATTGTAGTGAGAGCATGCCACCCACTGCCACCACTGTCCACACTTAAATGACATGAATCTCACTGTTTCCACTCAGTTCCTTTTTATCTACCACAACTGCAGCTATAGAAATCTCGCCCAGGTCTTGATCAGCTGGTAATGCATTTCCTTGAATTTTATTTCATTTTATTCTTTCTGCAGTTTGTGTGACATATTTGTTGAATAATCTTTATATTTAAAAAAAAACATTTTCCCCGTTTCATAAATCTCTGGACATGTCTCACTCACGTCAGAGGTGTATGACTTCTAAAGCCCTGTTCTCAAAAATGTGCTTACTAGGGCAGAGTATCAAACTCACATAGAGACAATCTCAGTGTTTGCTATGCTAAGGAGAAGGCATCTCATCAATTTCTGTTTCCATTGTCCAGGTTTTATAAAGCAAACCCAGTGGAACATATCTAAGAGCAAACTTTACCAGGCTGTGGAAACAGAGGTTTCACAACTTAATCTCTCTCTGTCTGAGACTGCCCCATTAATTTATTTGCTAAAACTGGTTTCAGCTCCTCCTTATGGTACAGAGCCTGCCTCACCTTCAATAACTTTCATTGATCCCAGGTCCTTTGTTTCAGTACTGGGACCAACTGTGGCTGCGCCCACAACCAAAGTTTCTTCAGTTCCCAAACAATAGTCAGACAAACAAGAAGTAAATAAACTTGTGATCTATGCTGTTCTGATGGATGGGGAAGCATGTAAACAGGTATTTGTTGCAATAGTGTTGCTATGTCTGAAACTATTTTGGTCCTACCTATCTGCCCATCCCTTACTTCCACAGCTGCCTATTTTCATTCTGGATAGACTATGGCCATTTCCACACTGCATTGTTATAGTGCTATTATTCCACTTTTGACATCCTGTGGAATTCTGGGGTTTGCAGCTTAGGGAGGGCCATTTAGAATTCTCAGCCAGAGAGCTCTTTGGCCTCAGTAAACTACAAACCTCAGAATTGCACTGGATTTTAAAAGTGGAATAACAGCACTACAACAGTGTAGTGAGGAAAAGGCCTATGATATGATATAGAAATCTGAGAGCAAATCAAGCCTGAACTCTCTCTAGAAATCAAAATGACTAAACTGAGGCTGTTGTATTTTGGCCGTATCATGAGAAGACATGTTTCACTGCGTTTCACTAGAAAGACAATAATGCTTGGAAAGGTGGAAGACAGTAGGAAAAGAGAAAGATAATCAAGATCAATAATCCATCAAGGCAGACATGTCCATGAGCCTGCAAGACCTGAGCAGGGCAGTTGATGAAGGTTTCTCATTTATAGTGTCATCAGAGGTTGAGGTCAAACTGATGGTGGTTAACAACAACAAAAACTGAGATGTCTTTACTACTTGCCTTAGCAGTGTCATTCTTGAACTCGATAGGAATCAGGCTGTAGGGACCATCCTCAGAGTTATTACTTTCCTTCTTTTTCCTCTGCATGAAACAGAAGATTGCCCCATAGATGGTACTGGGTTCCATCCCAATAAACTGCACAACACAATCCATGGCACCTGGACTGTGGGACAAAGGTCTAAGATCATAGCTACTGCTGTTGTCAATTGACTCAGTTCCCTCTCCTTATTCTAACTGCAAAATGCATTACTCAACAATCACTATGATCTTCAAGCCATGAGACTCAGGTCATTTCCACACTAGACTGTTACAGCGCTATTATGCCACTTTCAACATCCTATGGAATCCTGGGGTTTGCAGATTAGGGAGGGGCCTCATGGCCCCAGTCCCTATATAGTAAGTCCTGGCAGAAACTGTCATTACTTTCACCCTTCACATTGGTACTGGCTTTCTTGCACCTATTTATTTAGGTCCATGACACAGTGCAACAACCAGACATCGTGGTCCTCTGGATCACATGATAGACCTATTTCAATCCATGCCTTTCTCAAGAGGTGCTCCAGGTTTTAATGCTGCGCAAAACTGCCTACTCAACAGTGGACTGAGGTTCACAAAGTCCAGTGAAATAGGTGCCAATTTTTTTTATGTCATTCAGCCATTATATACTGATATTCCTCATGTCATAGCAGTTTCATTCCTCAATATCTGATTAGTGGAAGTTTCATAGGTTAACCTGCATCTAGTAGAATTAGATATGTTAAGGAACTCAGTTTACCTGTTTCCTCTACACTCCAGCATGGAGTCTTCTGGTGGTTCTAATGAGCTCATGGCTAAATCATTTCAGCCCTTAGCTACTTGTGATATGCAGCTCCTGTCATAAGGGTGGTCGTTTTGACAAAAATAGCATCTACTTGTTAGGCCACTGGATTTTGGCCCTCATAGCATGATCAACTACATCTCATTTTATGCAAAGAAAAAGTAATTCCCAAAACTGTTTGTTAGATTGCTTTCTAAAGTGGTCTTTCAATTCCATCTGGGACAAGACGGAATACTTCACATATTTGCAGAAACCTATATCACATTTAGAAGATGAGTTGTACTCTCTAAAGCAAAACTAGGCATCTTACATCACATTTAGAAGATGTGTTCTATTCTTTAGATTGGAGATAGGCATGCAGGCCAATTTTCAATACATGTAGGCCACATCCTCAGTAAAAATGTATTTTCCCCAACTGGTTAACAGACAGTTCATCTCACATTTTAATATTCCCAATGAATAAACATTTTTGGTAAAGCAGGAAAGAGAAGAACCAGTGTGTTGCAGTGGTCTGACAGCTGAACCATGACTCTGGAGATCAAGGTTTGAATCCCCACTCAGCCATGAGAACCCACCTGGGTGCCCTTTTGCCATCTTGACCACACTCTAACCTCAGAGGAACCTCTAGCTCAGAGGAAGGTAAAGGCAAAGCCCCCTCTGAACAAATCTTGCCAAGAAAGCACTGTGACAGGTTCACTTTAGGGTCACTACAAGTCAGAAACTACTTGAAGGCACACAATAACAACAAAGGTAGATAACCTGGAGGCTTTCGGGAGTATGATCATGCACACACATGCACACACAAACACACAATTTTTCAGCCTTGGGGAAGGCTCCAGGGTTTCTAAAACAGGACTGTGACAGAAGGCTGTGGGTCCTGTCCATACACATGTGTTGCCTACCCCCCGCTGTCCCCTCACATTCCATGTGTATCAGACTGTGTTTTCTTGCCCTTATGTAAACTGTTCGCTTATTACAATACATCACATTGTGAATATTCAGTTTCACCACAGAGGTTTGTCAAAAGGATAGTTTCTATAATAGTCCTGTGCTATCAGCTTGAATATCTCTCTTTAGCTACTCGGGACAGTTGTGGCTTCATCTTCTGCTGCTCTGTAAGGAATCCATCTTGTTGAACTCCATTAAGTAGCTGCATGGTCTCATCCTTGTACATTGATTTGCTATTGCCATACCCGCCAACATTTTGTAGATAAGAATCAGGACACATGGCCAAGAAACATTAGTGTGTGGTCAAGATGGGAAAAGTTGCAAATGAAGACAAACACACAAGCTGGGAGAGCCTGCAGTAGTTTGTTTTTGCTTGAGGCTACTGGAAAGGGCAAGATTCTACCCTCTCCCCCCGCCCCGAGTAAATTGAGCTCACACTACTTTTGCACTTTGAACTCAGAGAGAAACTGGGGTATTTTAAAAGCATCTGAATAAGCGGGAGGACGGAGGATTAATTGGGACTGTCTCAGCCAAATCAGGACAGTTGGAGGATATGCATTACCAGATAGATTCCAGAGTTGAGAGCAGATGTAGCCTTTGGTTGAGTAGTTCTCTCCTGGTGACACAACTATCCACCTCTGGTAAATTAGCTTGGTAATTCCTCATACGTGAGAGTCAGAGATCACAAAGAAGAAAGAGAAATTTGCTTCCCTATAACTTTATTTAAACAGTTATACTATCCAGCTTCCTATTTTAAGTTATACTTTTTCAACAAAAAAAGACTCATTGTTTCTGTTTCACAGCATATATTGCTTCCAAGCTGAGATTGCTTGGCTTTAAGCTTTGTCTAAACCAATTAAGTATCTAAAGCTCCTACACCTTTAAGTTAGACCAGGGATGGGAATCCTGTACCACTCCAAACATGGTCGGACTGTAACTCTCACCAGATTACCCAATGGAAAGAGTCCATGGGAACGGTACTCCAAAAAATTTGGAAGGGCCAAGTGTTCTCCTTCTCTGAATTCAATCATGCCAGTGCTACCACTGACATTTTTACATCTTGGCATCACATTCATTTATATATGTTCATTTTATCCATTATAGGTCTGAATATGAATGACAATTCATCCCTTGCAACTTCAGCAGTTCTTGCTGCAGGCAGTTTCTTCTTCTTTTGGCTTATAGGATCTGAACTTTTACTAACGGACCGTGATCTAAAGTAGGAATCATGCAGCCCACCAGAAGTTGAAGGATTACAACTCTCAGCATTCCCAACCAGGACCGGGGGCTACCAGGAATTACAGTTCAGCAGCATCTGAAGGGCTGCACAAGCCTGCCCTCTGATCTAAAGCACTGAGCATCTTGACTTGAGCTGATGAGAGTTATACTGTAGTTCAATACATTTGGTTGGGAAAGGCTGACTGAAAGAACTGTACAAGGGTTTTTGTTTCTTGAGCAGCCTCACTGCAAAGCTCTGTGGCAAAACACTTCAAAACTGAGGGAGTGCGCTTAAGAACTGTTTGCAATATGGCATGGGAGCCCAGTGTTAAAAGGATAAAGAGATAAATCCCATTAGCCATGGCCAAGCCCCCAGAAAAACCTCACAGTGGCTGAACTACATTTTAAGAAAGAAAGAAAAAGAAAGAAAGAAAGAAAGAAAGAAAGAAAGAAAGAAAGAAAGAAAGAAAGCTCTTTTAATTGTTAAGAAATGCTAAATATTATGCTGACAAATATCACTTTGGTAATATTTACCAAAACAGAGGTGTATAACAGATCCATGGGCATAAGAAGATGAAAGTTGTTCCAACATCTTTGAGAGGGGGTACATTGTTGCATTAAGGTTCTTTTAATCAGTTCAAAACTGATAAACTTTCATTGAATTACTCTTAGTCTGCCCTGACTGTCAAGCTAGAAGTCCAGTGAAATCACACAGACAGCCCAGCAAAGATTCATGAAATGGTGTGAAAGCCCCAGCCCATTAGTAAAACAATGCCAAATACTGTGACAGTGCAATATATGAGGAGAGACAAAGAGTCTGTGGGAAAGCTAAAATGACACATATAATAAGGACGTTTTTCCACTCCACTGACTACACTACAATGCAGAGATTCTGCAGGGTTGATAATTCATTAGACAAAGCTTCAAGAAAAATTCTAAGATGTTCCATCAATTGATAAAGCCTACATTTTAAATATGTGATTGCATATTCTGAAGTGAACTGCCTTGAGAGAGTGCCAGAAAGGTAAGTGGAAAATTGTAAAATAAATATTAATCATTTCAGTAGCTTTCCAGTATCTCATATATATGTAATTTCTGTACCATCTTTCTCCCAATGAAAACCCAAGTCACTTTTCAACATAACATAAAATAATTTGTTCAGCAATTTTTTAAAAAAAAATTAACAATCCATTAATTTAAAACAGTTTTAAAAGCCATAACATGCTCAAGAACCACTAATCTGAGATGGTTCAAAGAGCCAGGATGTTATGACAGCTATGGGACCCAGGAAGGGACTCCCTGATATCGCTTTGATATCACTTAATTCGGTCCTGGCTAGACCACGCTCGGCGACCCTGCTGCACGTGTTTGGGTTGGTTTCTGAAACAAGCACGTACTGGCTGCGGCTGATTAATTGTTCAAATTCCATTCCTCATTCAAGCCAGCATTTCCCAAGCCTCACGTAGTTTCAGGGGACACCCATACCCATACTCCACAATAGTGGCACGGTTTCCCGCCAAACCATCCCTTTAGAGAAGGCCATCAGCTCACTGGCCACTCTTTTGTCTTTCAACGCTAATCCGATCCTGCTGACAGTGACCTCACCAGATCTTTTTGTCTAGCGCCAAAACTCTTTTGTTTCCTATTTGGTTTGCCATAGCCGCCAGGCATGTTTCACCCTATAAAAAGTCCCCATTTGGGGACCTCGTTGGTTCCTCTTGGGCTGCCACCCAGAGCTGCTGCCAGTCGGTTCAAGAGTTCCCCTTAGCATCCAGCGCTGAGCCGCATCATTCATCGCTCCAGATTCTACAGGACATCACGATCAGGTGTCGTAGCACCCCGCTGTTTCCCCCAATTCTCTTCTCTTCATTCCTTTAGTTAGCTAGTGTGCGTGTGTGTTTGATTCACTCTGTTTATGCTTAATAAAGTTATTTTCATTGTAACCTGGCTTGCTCATTGCCCGGAAGCCGTAGACATTGGGTTAAAAGATCTCGCTAAGTTACCCTGCCTTTCGCAAGTCAAGTCAGTGCTCTGAGTTCTAATTTCCCCAAATTTGGTCTTGATTGGCAAGTGGGCATCCCTCACGGGACACCCCCAGTTTCAGGGTAACAAGGACATGCCCAAGACCATAAGAAATACACATTTCCCCTTGTTGTTGTTGTTATTGTTATTGTTGTGTGCCTTCAAGTTGTCTCCAACTTATGGAGACCGTAAGGTAAATCTATCACAGAATTTCTGGGGCTGAGAGTGTATAATGTGGGCAAGGTCACCCAGTGGGTTTCCATGCCTGAGAGGAGAATCAAGCCCTGGTCTCCAGGGTTGTAGTCCAATGCTCAGACCAATACACCATACTAACTCTCATACACTTCCCTATAATTACACAATGGCAGGAAGAGATTGGTAATGATGAGAAAGTGTTGTTGTTGTTGTTGCTGCTGCTGTGTGCCTTCAAATTATTGCAACTTATGAAAATCCTAAGGCAACTACCACCACGGTGTTTTCTAGACAAGACTTATTCAGAGAGGGTTTGCCTTTGAAGTTGAGAGAGTATGACTTGCCCAAGTCATCCAGTGGATTTCCATGGCCAAACATGGATTTGAATCCTGTTCTCTCAGAGTCCTAGTCCAGCACTAAATCATGCTATGTCTCAATGAGAAAGCGACAGTAAATGTATTACTGATCAATTATCTCATTGAACAAACCCTGTCAACTACGAAAAAGAACTGTTCTAGACTATGGCTGGCTAACTGGACCACTCCAGATGTTTTGGACCATTCCCATATTCCCTGTCTATTGGCTACACTGGCTGGGGCTTATTACAGCTGTAGTTAAAAAAAAAATCTGGAGGATATTCAGCTATTCAACTCTTTTAAAAAAAAGTCATTTCTCCATACAAAGTCCAAATGGAGAATCCAGCTGCAGTATATTGTAGGCAGCTGACTACCTAAAAACATCAATAAAATGCCAGAAAATCTACTACATTTTTTTGAGATGTCATTTTTCTTTCCCCACCCTAGAATTTCCGCAAGTCATATGCAACACTTTTGAAAAAACTGAGTTATCCCAGTTAGTCGTTTAAATTAAACTACTTTCCTAGCTACTACAGTTTTGGAAGAAATTCCCAGGCACACACATTTACCTAAGAAACATGTCAGTGCCAGCTGCTGTCTTAGTGCTGTTAAAAAAATGGGAGAGCCCCACCAACCCAAATGCACACAAAAATAACACCAGTAGGTATAAATCAATATGTTGTATGCCACAAAGGGGTCCAAAAGTGAACCCACCAGATTGGCAATAGTGTTTCTAATCAACTGGAAACTGTTCTGTTCTTTTCATTGCACTCTTCATTGACTGATAGTTTTAAATTAAATTGCAAGTGCTGCTTCCCACCCCAGGATGCTTCAGACTGGAGTGGGGATGCAGTCATCAGGCTAAATCTCTCTGGATTGTTTGGAACAGGAAAGTTGCCCACTTTCCAAACTGATGCAAAGTGTGTATATTTCTCAGCAATTTAGAGACATTGAGAAAGGAAAGAAAGAACTGCATGCTGATGTGTATGTGTGTGCTTGCTTTCAAGTTGTCTGTTGACTTGTGGCAACTCCTAATGAATTCATATGAAATTCATTAGGAGTTGGCTCATTTTCTTAGCCAAGGAATACTTAGAAGTGGTTTTCCATTGGCCATTTCAGCATTAGACTCTTACAGTGCTATTATTCCACTTTCAACACCCTATGGAATCCTGGGGTTTGTAGATTAAGGAGGGGCCTCAGGTCTCAAGCCATAGGAAGTTGAAAGTGGAATAATAACACTATAACAGTCTAGTGCAGAAATGGCCATTGTCTCCTTCTGAAATACAGTATACAGGAATTGGTATTCCATGGCATTCCCCCTCCCACATACTAACCCGGCCTGATCTTCTTTAGCTTTTTGGATTAGATGGGATCTAGTGTTACTGCAGTTTCTAGCCTGGACTTGAGGGATATTAGATATCACTTTGATATCAATAATTTGGCCTTTTGTACCTATTCCTCTCCACGTGCTGTGAGGTCCCCCAGACAAGCTTGCAGACAGGCACAGCCGCTAATCACTGTAATTTTCCAAACAATACAGGCAGGCCAGAAATAGCCATTCCGCCGCTTCAGGAGACCTCAAAGGCAAGTACTCTATTATGTATGCACGCTACTTACAAAGAACTCCCTGCCCTGAGCAGGCAGCTTAATTAGATGAATCCTCATCTGTCAAGCACTCAGTGTTTGCATACTGTCTACTCTATTGACAATTCGTTAACTTAACTCAATTATGCTAAATTCTGACCTTTCGGAGGCTTTGTCTCCAGCCCGAAACTCATTGTTTTCAAGTACGGACTAGCCTATGGCCACATTTTCCCCTATAAAAACCCCTGCCTGAGAGCTTCTTCAGATCACTCCCAACTTCCATCCTGCCTTGCTGCCACTTTGCTTGGCGAGCCTTCCCCCAGTCCCACGTACTGAGAACTTCATCTCTACGAACTTCTGCTGTAGACTACCCGGGCTTCAGGACAGGTGTAGTATTACCTAAACCAACAACTCCTCTAAAAATCCCTCTATCCCACTCCAATCTTTATTTCTATAGTTATCTGAGTGAGTGTGCTGCATACACTGTTTGATTGTATTTTAATAAAACAATTATTATTTTACTTCTGTTTGCTCCTTGACTCGGCCTGACCCCGTAGACATTGGGTGAACGATCTCACTCTGTTGCCCTGCCTCTCGTATTGCTAGCTTGTGCTCTTTGACTAATTTCCCCAACTTGTATAATTTGGAGCACATTTAGGTGTCCCTCACAGGACCCCCAGAAATCAGGGTAACACTGGTGCCTTTTCGATGTTTTAGGCTGATACTAGGTGCTTTTTTTTTATGGAGAGTGGATGAAAGGTAGTGACTATGATGTCCGGTGGTGTGTGTGGCTAATGAATCATGCTGTCTTCTGTGTGTGTTCAACTTGTATATTTGTGAATAAAACTTAGCATTAGAAAAATGGTACTATCATAAGTCTCCAGTGCATTCTCTTACAAAGGAACCCCAAACCCTCATTAGCACTGTTCCCAGAACTTCTCACTGGTTAAGCATGTGCAAGAGATGGTAGGTGAGAGGCAAGGGATTGTATTGGATAAAAATGAGAATAGATGACAGCAGTGGGCAAAGTAAAATTGTTTTATACAGAGTGTGGGTACTTTAAATAAAATATTGTGGGATTTTCCAGTGTTACTTGAAGCAAAATCTGCTATAACCCTTGCCTAATTTCACAGCCAAGAAGTATTTCCTTACAATATGTGTCTGATGGATTCCAGGTGGCTAGACATTCACATAACTGCACCAGCTGCTTTCCATATTATATCTCCATCTTCAGTCTGAAAAGTTCAGTTTTGGACAGTATCCAGAGATCTTTTCAGTCATGGGCAATATTTCTACGAGTACAGGTTGGTTCACATGGTTTGCAGAGTGTTTTCTTTTTCATGGTATCTTTCTGTGTTTTATGTCCATGCTCTTTTAATGAATGGAGGGCATTCTGTAATAATTAGACAAAGAAGTCCATAAATTAGGACAGTTCAATCTTTGCACTGTTGCTCTCAGACTACACCACTCAACATAGCAACTACTAGTTCAAAAAAGTAACTTTCCCAAGCTCTGCCCTGCACTATTGGCTGGCTTGGTATGGGTTTTCAAGCCCAGTCTCCTTGATCAGCAAACAAAATCCTTATTTGCAAACATTTGTGCTTGATAATTAGAATTAACTTGGGCAGATGTGTCATTGTCAGCCAAAGAAATAGAAAGCAGATTGAAATTATTTTTAGCTGGGTATGCATAGTGCATCTTTTGTAAAGGGTAATAAAGAACATTATATAGTAAGGGGGAAACACTGTGATTGTGAGTGGTTCTACCTGTAAAAGGCTTAACGGGAGAGTTCCAGAGCTAGTACTAGACATTTGATGCATGAGCTGGAAGATTAAACATTATTGAAGCAGTATTAAACAGCACTTAAAAAGTAACCAAGGTGACAGCAGTTGCTAGGTGAGAACTATAAAGACAGAGTAAATGAGAAGTAAACTTCAAATTGCACCAAACTGAAATTAATACTTGTCAAAGATATTCTAAAAGACTCACTTGTTTGGCTGCACACCACACAAAAGCTGTTTAATGCACACAAAAATAGGGAATGCCTATTACTGGAAACAGAATTAATTTTTTAAATTACTTAACAATAGAACTATCATGTTTGGGCAGACCAAAAATGTTAGTGACGAATATTCATCCATCAGTATGCTATATTAATTGTCACTTTGCAAAGCTGAAATGGACAGATCTCTGTCGCAAGAAGTTTATGATCTAAAACATGGCCCAGGGGAAACAGTAGAAGAAACAGATATTTCTGTTTTCCTTCTGAAAGTAGCCAGGCAGACACATGAGGAAATTAACATACCATACAGTGGTGATACTTTTCTCTCTGCATGGCTGCATGCATCACCACAGGGCAGCATAAATAGTTGCCAGCAGGGTCATATTCTGCTTGTGTTATATTGGATGCCACTGTAGTGCAATGTACATGTATCACTGCTAAATGTGCATGGCTGATACCCCATTGCATGATTTCCATTTACAATGTGATAGGCACCTGTACATGTTTCATGCTGGGTTATGCACTCTGTGGTGAGACCTCAGCCCCCATTATGGAATGGGAGATCACATACACCCTGCCTGATGTACATTTTTTATTTTTGGCCCACTGTGGGCTGAGAGGTAGGTAAGTAGGTAGGTAAGTAAGTAAATAAATAAATGGTACATGTTCTACAGCCAAAATACCCTAAAGGCACCAGATTCTGTTTGACCTTGGAAGCTAAGCAGTGTTAGCTCTGGTTAGTACTTGGATGGGAGATCACCAAGAAATACCAGGTACTGTTGGTTACCTTTCAGAGAAAGAAACTGCCAAAATCACCTCCTTGCTTAAGAAAACCCTATGAATTTCATGGGTTCACCATAAGTCAACAGATTACTTGAAGGCACATATGCACACACATGTTCTTCATGCAGACCTCTACTTCTATCCCCATCTGCTGGATATGGCTGTTATGTACTATCCAAAAAACACTCCACATATGTAACACAACTTATGCTTGCATGTCACTAAGAGGGTGCTGATCCATATATTTTGACTGGTTCCTGCACATTGATCTTGCACCCTTGATGCATATAAAACTTCAGTAAGCAAAGGAAATAGCCACTTATGAAACTTCTGAGTGGCTTAAATGTGTTTTCTTTTAATAAAAAGACTCCTAGAGAGTCCCACCAGTTTCTGGGCTGAAGCAGGCACATGGTTTCCTTCAGAAACTGCTTATACTGCAGGGTGGTTTTTGTTCAGGCCAGCACACCCATAAGCTCTACCTTGGGATTGGGCAGCTGAGCAACCTCAAAGACTTTTTAATGTATTTACTGGGGAAAAAATCCTCTATCCCACTCAAGACAGTTTCCAGATGAAAACTCAAGAACACAATGAAAAACCAACAGAACTATCAGAACAAGAAGATCAGATGAATAAACACAGGCAGACATAAAATCAATGAAAACAACAACATGCATATATCATGAAAAGCATAGCAAGCCATTTTAAAACAATAAAGCCACAGCAGGGGTTAACTTAGGGCAGCTTAGCAAGGCAAACTCATATCATCATGGCTTTTGCTACCTGAAGAGTCATTCTTCCTTAAGTAAGAAATCTTATGGCAACATTTGCCATGTTGCAAAAGCATGGTTGTTCTGTAAGTACACCATGTGAGTCCATTTGCGAGAACATTTTATTCTGAACACATATACACTTTGTGCAAATCCTGCAGCAAGAGCCACTCATTCCAAATTGCCACACTGTGGACATATGGTTAAAGAAAGAAAAGGTATACAAAGGTCTCACATTTTAGAAGTTAACAGTGCAAAAGGCAGCTCACAATCTACAAAAGCAGTCCACCAGAAAAGAAGTTAATTTTCAACACTTGTATTAGATTGTGATGTGAATGACACAGTTTTGAACAAAAGTGGATACAAAGCAACCACTTGCACATTCTGTTTTTGAAAAGAGATTTGACATTTTTATCCTGCTTTTTTGTTATACCTTGCTTAAACCAGGTCCTGTAAGATATGTTGGATGGCAACTCCTATCATCCCCAGCATGGCCATTGGATATGATAGAGTTGTAGTATAACACATTGGGGAAAGCACCAGGCTGGATACAGCTGCCATATATTCTGGCAACTATTGCCATTCGTGGTTCTCTTTTGTATTTAATGATAACTTTTTCATCAAGGTCTTTTCTGCTGCACCCTCCCATCCCCTCATGGAAGGATGGGACTGCGATGACACTTCCACATGATGTTGTCACGGTCCTGCTCCTCTCTTGTCCCCAGGTGGTGCAATCGCGGTTAAATCATTGGCAGGTTTTCCACGATCTCACCACCATCCCACATTTATACCATCCCACATTGTGATGGCAGCACTTCCTGCCCCAGTGCAGTGTGGGAAACTACCTTGCTGTGCTGCAGAAGGAAGAGGCGTTTCCATCATGCTCCCTTCTGCAGGAAGCTGGTCCCTTGTGGAGGGGAGCACTGCCGTTGTGCCCCCCTTCCTGGCATAGCTGCTGACAGGATAGCCACCAGACACCACCACAAGAAGGTAAGCTGCAGAAAGGGCCCAAGACTGCATACAGGTACATACTATTTTCCCAAGAGAGGACCATGTGAGTCTGTTACAGGATAAAAAAAAAAGGATGGGAAGAACAGCACCTTTAAACCTAATCGGTTTCAGTATGAACTTTCATGGATATCAATCCACATCTTCAGGTGCACTGATGGAGCACAGATGGATTACTAGTAGCAGTTACAATACATGTCAAATTGAATAGCTGTTAAAATATACTTTTCGATGCCACTCAGGTAGGCATGAAGTTGAAGCTATTGTTCTGAGGTTGCCTGAGAGATCAACATTTCCTTTTTTCTCAAGAATGTGGTTTGTGCCGAGCTAATTCTGGATGTGAGGTAATATGCATATCGTATAAAGGCTGCATGCCACTCTCGAACCTAATGCAAACTTTGTTGTGAACTCAACAGACTAATAGTTATTCAGACAGAAACAAAGATGTGGTAACTTTTCCTTCATATTTTTGTTAAAATGAATAAGTCTTACCATAAATTCTGAATGGTATTGTAATGATGTTACCCTTGGTCTTTATGAAAATTGTGGAAGAATTCCCAAACTAATGTAGGGGATGTAATCAAGTGAATTTAAGATCCCACTTATGAGTGTGACCATCAGAATTGCTAACTTCTCCTTTCCTCCTGGCACAAAAAGAGGCAATTAGAAGCTTCTGGTGGTGTTTTTCAGCAAACCATAACTGGCTCAGAAATCAGGATTCCAAACGATTGAATTTTTACTTTCAACAAACTCGAATCAGTGTAAATCAGGGGTGGAAAAAGTATGGCCTTTCAGGTTTTAATGAGTAGCAAGTTCCATCAGTTCTAGCCAGCATGGCCAGTAGTGAGGCAAGCTATAGGCCATTTCTCCACTACACTGTTATAGTGCTATTATTCCACTTTCAACATCCTATGGAATCCTGGGGTTTGCAGTTTAGGGGGGGCATTTAGAATTCTCAGCCAGAGCTCTTTGGCCTTAGTAAACTACAAACCCCAGAATTTCACAGAGAAGCACTGGAGGATTTTGAGATAATTTAAAAAACTAAAAAATATAAAGGGTTTTTTTTGGAGATTTTTGAATACAGGCTGGATGGCCATTTATTTGGGGTGCTTTGAGTGTGTGTTCCTCCATGGCGGGGGGTTGGACTCGATGGCCATTGTGGTCTATTCCAACTTTATGATTCTCTGATTCTAAGTAATGCTGGTGTTTGTTACATTACAAAAAATACACTGACAGCAAAGCTAAACAAAGCAGAAGAGAGATCTAACTGCTGAACTTCTGCAGCATATAGAACTATTGGCACACAAGTGGCTGGAGAAGGAGATGAATGGGATCTTTTCTTTAGTTTTCGTGCCCACAAAAATCTCCTTTTAGCACATTTTCTCTCCTATTGAAATCAACAGGATAGATTTTGGAGCCTGTGGGTGCAGAGTTGGTCTGTTGCTGCCCACACCCCGACACCCCCTTTGCCATCATTTTGGGGCCTGCTGCTGGCTATCACCAATGCAAATAGCAACATTAGTAGGTTTATGCCTGTGGGGCTTTCTACAGGCACACCTGGGACCTCTGAGATGTTGGGTTGCTTGCTTGCTGCCCCCCATTATTGATCGAGGGGCTCTTCAACCGTATCCTAACCTCTCAAGATAGCTATTCAAGGAGTTAAGGACCACTATTTTGAGACTATGGTACTACAAATACAAGTGTGCTTATCACGTTTTTGACACTATGGCAGTTTGCTGAAATAATCGATGATGATGATGATGTCACACCAGCTGCCTATGTATTAGAAAGATGCTAGTTAAGGTGAATGTAGATTTTAACAGTCATTTTGTGAGACATACTTTATTTAGAATATGGAATAAATATATTGTGAACCTGGATTGTGCCCCAAAATACCATTATAGTTCTCATCACAAGAAGCTCACTATAGAAAAGAACAGGCAAAGGAAAATGGTTAACTTATCAAGAGTTCTTGGAAAATCACCGTGGAGAATATAAAACAAATTGACGGAGCAGTTGTCTGCAGAATGATATTGCTTTCAATAGTTTTCTTATTGACAATTATTTGAAACATTTAAGATGGACAAAAGAGTTATGGTTTTGAACAAAAAACCCCCAAAACTCAGAGTTTGAAATGCTATTGTGTATTGATGATGAGCATGTGATTGGTAAAATACTTCTGCTAAAATCTGAGATGGAACATAAGCAAGTTAAAGATTGCATGGTAAATGGGCTAAGAATTTTGGATATGATATACAGGTGGAAAAATGGGACAAGATGTGGATGAAGGAATAGAAATTTACATTATGTTGTGATCTTAAAGAGAATTTTTATAAAATGATGTATTGTTGGTATATAGTGCCAGAGAAGCTGTCTAGAATATATAAGGGTGTTTTGAAAGCATGTTGGAAATGTGAACAATAAGAAGGAACATTTTAACTTATGTGGTAGACTTGGGGAAAGGTTAAAAAATTCTAGGTTCAAATACAGACTTTGATGCAGAGGATTTTAAAGGCTTACATTCAATTAAAAGTAGAAGTTTTTCTTTTGGGACTTACGGAAGATCAGTTGAAAAAGAGCCATGGGAGATTACTCCAGTATATGTCATTGGAGACATTTCTGAAACAATGGAAACCCCTTATAGACTTTTTGAGGAAAATGATTTGGCATCTTTTGATTGCGACAATTATTAGCAAGATTATGGTTTTGACAATTGGCAAGATTTTGTTGGCAGAAGTGAACAATGTAGTGTTACTGCGGCCCAGGCCTACCCGGAGATAGCACTTGATATCGTTTTTGATACCAAACCATTCGACTTTCCTCTGCCACCCCACTTCACGTGTTTGCGAGGTCTCCAGACAAGCACGTAAACAGGCGCGGCCAATAATTGCTGGACATTCCATTCCCCACTTAGGCAGGCCGAACATAGCCGGTTCGTCACTTCAGGGACCTCTCCTGCAAACACCCTTTGCTTATGCGCGATACTAACAAAGGCGCCCTGCCCCGAGCAGGTAAACCTTACAAAGCTGTACTAAGCACTCCGCATTTGCATACTGGCTACACTATCGTTAAATCGGTGCTAAGCCCATCATGCTAAACTCTGACCTTTCCAAAGCTTTGTCCCGCTCCTAAATCGCATTGTTCTCACCGAGTAAGGTATGGCCTGCAGTCACAATTCACCCTATATAAGCCCCCGATTCCGAGACCACCTCGGATCGCTCCCGAGTTCCAGACCACCTTGCTGCTGCTTTGTTCGGTGAGCTCCCCTCAGCTAACTGTGCTGAGCTTCTTCCCTCACCCCAACAAATTCTATCTTCATACCTCTCCAGGACCATGAGACAGGTGTCGTATCACCCATTTCCCTCCGAAAATCCCTATTTCCAATTCTTTAGTTAGCTGAGTGCCTGTATTGTCTTTTATGTTTGTCTGTGTTTAATAAAATATTATTTTTGCCATTTTAAACCATCTGACTGCTTGACTGACCTGACCCCATAGATGCTGGGTTGCAAGATCCTGCTAAGTTACCCTGCCTCTCACTAGCTTTAGTGAGTGCTCCAGCTAATTTCCCCCAAAGTTGTGTTATTGTGTTTTGGTTGTTTGGGCACCCCTCCCGGGACCCCCAGAGAACAGGGTAACAGTAGTCTCAGAGAGAGAGGTTTGACTATCCTGTATGCCTATATAACCGCCAAAAAGGAAGTCGGAAGCCACACTTTTTTTTTGTTTATATTTCCTTCTATAGTTTACCTTTCTTTGTTCTTTTCTTTTACTTGTTTTTTAATTCCTTTTTTGTTACATATTGTATGTAATTTTTAGTGCATGTTTAAAAACTTCTAATAAAAATTATATACGGTAGATATATATAAAAAGAAAGATGCTGGCCAAAAAGTCTTGGAGTGGTTCTTAGTTCTGACATCTGGCATCCAGAAGGCAAAAATAAGGAGGCAGACACAGTAAGAAATTGTGAGGAGATGCAAAAGAGAAGTTCATTCCCAATTAAGTTCCCTCTGTAATACGAGGCAGCATTGGAGGAATCACTTTCTTTGCATTCTGGAATTGCAGTTATACCTGACAAGAACCATGCTCTGATCCTATGGCATTGGGGATCCTCCTCCCCTGCCCTGCAACTATACCCGAATTCTTTTAGTGGTATGTCGTTTACAGTAAACTTAAAATATCTCTTCAAACAAAAATCAATAATATGGAGAACATTCTTTCGTACTTTAATTTTAGCAGGTTCCAAGTGCAATTTCAGTTGTTTCATGCCAGAATGAGGATTTATGGAGACTGGAAACAAATCTGCTAGCTTACTTGATAAAAATCTCTTCATGGTATTCTTTTTAAAAGCAATGCTGCCAAGAGAGCAACAGGCAAACTGTACTGACAGGAAATGATCTAAACCACAGCTCTGACACAGATGTGTGTGTGCCTGCCAGAGAAAAAGCTCTCATTTGGTAAATCTAAAGAATGAGGGAGGGCGGGAGAGAGACAGAATTAAGATCTTCTTGATTTGTCAGGGAGTAAAACGGTCATAAAAAGAGAACAGCATGGAAGATGCAGTTTTAGATCTTGGACATAAATAAGTGAGCTGTGTTCAGAACTATTCAGCTATACACAATACAGTATTTATGTGGGAAAACGAGGCCTTCTGTAAATCTGGCCAAGCATCAGTATAATCACCCAACGTTCTTTAGAACAGCAGTCTGTCCGAGAACATTGATTATGTCTCAGAATTAAGATGACATCATAGTCCTATTCAAATGTTTCAAATGTGATTGAGTAAACACATGAAGAGGGGCCCTGCCTTCCTCCACGATCATTTTCCTCCTTTGAGGAACAATAGTCTGAAAAGGAGATCTCCCTCTGCCCTCAGAGTCTTTTTATGTCAACAGGTATCCTGATGGCTCATGAATCAAATGGAGAGCTTCCATGTTTACCAGAAGGCATCTTCTTTTGATGGCCTCTTTTCACATAAGGAAAGTGAAGATGCGGGGGGAAGCTAAGGTGTTTTCCCTCTTCAAATATCTCTGTATCCTGAATGGAGAACTACATTAGCCTGTTTGGGAGGGAGGGAGAGCTAAAGCAGTGAGTGTCTTGTGACACCTGAAAGACTAACACATTTATGATTACACAAGCTGCTGTAAACTATTGGCGACTTTACCAATGCAATTTGTGCCACAATACATGCAGTTCTTTTTAAAGTGCCACAAGACTCTTTTCTCAGTTTTTCTCTGGTTTTGCAAACCAATGAAATTTATTTGGGGTTGTTAACATTCAGCTACAATTTGTATATTCACTGTTATTCATTTGTAGGAAGGAGAGTACTTGATTACTTCACTTTTGCGAATAAACCATAGTATCTTCAAAGCCAGCTCAATAATTGTCACATATTTTTTCCATTAACCACTGTAATTGCTAATGAAACCATCATTGATCCTGTCATCACTCAAAATGCATGCACTGCTGGAGTTGGCCTTAATTGTACTGTATTTAACAGGAGGTACACTGCAGGGCTGGCAAGAGCAATATAGGTCAAAGACATCTCTTGGTAGCTTCTTAGAAATTCTATTCACACTGGTTCTCTCTCCCTGTCTTTTTAATCCCACTGGACTTTTCAAGAACTGATTTGTTCACCAGAAGCTTCTCTTCATCAGTCCTCATCTATTTTCAGGGACTTTTCCACATAAATAAAGGGTGTTCCTGTCCCCCAAAAACAAAAGGGGGAAAGGCAAAAATAGCCAGTCAATGAAAAACTCCTTATAGATTAGCAGAGAAAGCTACACACAGCTATGGAAGCGTGCCTAGCAGCAGAGAACACTATTAGCAGCACAAGCACTAAGCCAGTTACACTCACCAACTCCAAGTTGCACTCTTCCAATATGGAGGCTCTTTTATTCTTTGTTACAACATATATACAATATTTACGAAGTCCAGATAGCAATCCAGCATATCAAGCTTGCTCTCTCCAGCAGAGCCCCCAGCAGACACACACTTCAAGCAATGTGTGCAGCGTTGGCTGGGATTGTGCTCATCAGCCTGACTCAGCACAAACTCAGGTTGAGTCACATTCCTTTCCCCAGGTGCACTTAACAGTTAAAGCAATTAAAGCAACAAGACCTTTACACATACTTCACACAGTGTTTTCTAGAGGTTTGGTCAAACCATCTCTGACAGTTCCCTGGTTTTCTTTGATATCTTGTAGGATAACTGTATGCTCTTCTAATAAAGTATTTCAGAGACGATACATGGGAGGAAAATGATACTCAGGATGTGAAGCCATGAGGTCAGTTAACAGTAAAGGTGGAATACCTTTTAGGGAAGATGGGATATAAATAAAGTGACTGATCAATTGATTGACATTTTCATGCTTAAGGATGCTTAATAAATCTTAGATAAGAGCACGACAAGAAATTAAAACACTTTTAATTGTTCAGCATTAAAAGAAACCTTCCTAAGTGCAAAATGTTGTTATGTACCTTGAAGCCATTTCTGGTGAAGCTATCATAGGGTTTTCTTGGCAAAGTTTACTCAGTGGGGGTTTGCCTTTGCCTTCCTTTGAGGTTGAGTGAGTGTGACTTTTCCAAGGTCAGCTAGTGGGTTTCTGCGGCTGAGAAGGGAACCCTGGCCTCCAAAGTCTTAGTCTAAACCACGAAACCACAATGACTCTCAAGTGCATAAGAATAGTTGATAAAATGGGAGGAACTGAACATTGTTCATGCAAATATCTGCAATGATCAATATTTATAACAACAGTGAATTATATTGGTATCTGGAGAAATATGAACCTTACTATTGCTCTGAGATAAGATGCATGCTGTTGGTGGTGATGGTGTCGTCGTCGTCATCATCATTTTAATCTTTTATTTATATAGCACCTTCCACGTACATGGTGCTTTACAAGTAAAGCAACCAAAAACAATAGGTTATATCAAAGGTGTACAGTCTAAAATATATGTGTACAAACATACACATATGTACACACAGAGAGAAGGAAGAAATAACAATATATGAAACTATACAATACCATTGTAAAACAAATTACCCAGATAAAATATTTAAAAATCTGATATAATATAAAGCAAACTGACAAATACATATAATCAAAGTATAGAAGATTATAAAACAATATTAAACTAAAATTCCAAAAGCTTTGGAAAACCAAACGTTTTTAACTGAGATTTAAAAATAATGAGAGAAGGAGCAGTCTGCAAATGTTTAGGGAGGCAATTCCAAGAGCATGGAGTAGTGAGTGAAAAAGGGTGAAGATCAGCTAAGGAAGACAAAGCCCTTGGTCAGGTGAGAAGCCTAGAGTTCCTAGAAAGCAGATTTGGCTGGTAAAAAGAAATAGGGGCTGAAAGATAGGGGGAGCTAGATTGTGTAGGGCTTTGAAAGTTAAAACAAAAAGTTTGAATGGATAACCAATGAAGAGATTTCAAAAGTGGGGTAACATGAACAAAATGACATGCCAAAAAGATCTTAACAGCAGAATGCTGAATGGAAACCAGAGGACTAAGGCGAGATAAGGGAAGCCCAATCATAAGAAGATTACAACAATCAAGGTGGGAAATGACCAAGCCATGAATTAAGGACTTAGTCAAGGAAGCAGAATGAAAAGGTCTAATTCTGGCAATGTTATAAGGACAAAATCAACATGACTTTGCTACAGCCTCAATGTGAGGAACAAAAGACAAGGAGTCAAAAAATAAAGCCAAGACTATATGCTTCTTTCACAGGATAAATGGGAACATTATTAATAGGGATGGAACATGTATGTTGTGAAGATGGATGGATGCCTACTTGGATGCTGGCAGTACATTTTGCCAGACATGGATGCATTGAGGGGGAAAGGGGCCAAGACCTAATCTTGTCCCCCACCTTTTGCTGCAAAACTTCGTTTCCACAAATGTAGGTCTCAGTGTTTCAGTTGCTTCTGGATTGTGCTGCTAACTTTAGATTCATAGCACTTCCAGATGAAGATGTCATTATGGAATTGCTTTATGTCATCCATGAATTTTTATGGGAAGTCAGACAATGTGCAAAGCCCATCTTGCAACTCTCCCATGTTTTTCCATTCCTTTCTCTGTCTCTTTCCACTCTATCGGAAAATCAGTTAAGCTGAAAAAGATGGAATCATTGCACTGATTGATAGCACTGGCCCCTGTGTCTGAAAACACTCTCAGAGAGTCTCTAACGTGGCCAAATATTACCCAGGGGATGCCAATTACTGATCCTATTCAACTGGAATATTATTTTTATATTCCTCTAATCTTTGGTAGGTTATAAGAATCCTTCAGGTTGTCTAGATCCAACTAGAATGAATGCACAAGGAAGGGGAATGTGTTAGCTCCTGTTGCTCTGTAGATGTGGAGGGTAAGATTTATTAGAATAGGAGAGTCTCCTTTAGCCATAGAAGTTGTAGTGCACTGTCTCTTTAAGAGACACATCCTTAATGTTTCAGTGCTAGCAAGCCTTGTATAAGAGATTGCTTTCAATTCAAGGCAGAAGCTAGGAAGGGTGGCTGAAGCCTGCATCTCCTCCTAAGAGGCCAGGACAATACTAGTTCTATTTAAGTTCAGTTGCTGTGATCCTTTAACTCTGTGGCTGTCAGCAGTTATGAGACTGTAAGCTAGACTTATGATCTTATAACTTCTGCCAATGCATCTAGACTGATTGAAGAGTTCCATATTTTGTTCCCATTCTTTCCAGTTTTATATGGATTAAAATAAACCGACCTTGGGAGTTGATGTAGAAAGTCTCTGTACTGGGGAAAAAAATATTCTGAAATATTTAGAATATAAATTGAAAAATTCTGAAAAATTTATAATATAATATTCTAAACACCATTTAGATGGCTCTATGAAATAAAATCAGACAAAAGAGGAACAAAATCTGGGACTTTCTGGTGTTTTTATTCTGTGTGGATATACTCTACCATTCACATTTATGGTCTTTAGGAACCAAACATGACTCCAACCAGTAAGCAACCCAAAGATGACTTTTCAGTCAACCAAAGAGTTTTAAGAGTGCTGCAAATCAGAGAACTGGAAATGATGTCAGCAGTGCTGTCTCCTTCATGGACTTACTGGGAGCTGGAGAGACCCCTGTGGGGTCTTATTGCAACTGCTTCCCTCTGTTGGGGTGCTGTCAGGCTAAAAAGGAAGGTTTTTGAGGGGTGGTATTGTTGGATGCAGATATGATGAGAGAGATTTATGCAGGATCTTGGCCAGTACATTCTGCTCCCCAGGACACTTTAACAAATAATATTATTGGAAACCACCAGTGTGTAATGTTGTTTCCCGTAGCCATATTCCCGTTTCCAAAATATGCAATTTGCAACCTTGAGAACAATTAGTTCAAAATAAAATGGAGGTCCTTTGGGAATATAAATGGCTCTCTGGTTCAGAAATGGGTGGGGGTAGCAAGCTCCCTCTCTAAGTACATCCACTTTACAGTGTTTAGGAACATCAAAGGGGAGCTATAGAACCTATTCTGTTGTATTTCTTCTGTCACTTTTAATTTATGTGGATTTTGATTGCAGATTATATTACAGGCATCCCCTACTTATCTAACAGGTTGGAGACTGGAGCACTGTGAGAAAACAGAATTAGTTGAAAAGCAGGCCCTCCATAGTTGCCTTTAGTTTGACTTTCACAGATTTGATTATTTGCGAGGTTCTCCAATCCTGTCACCATCCCACCACAGGCACTCCTTTACCAGGGTTCCTTCCCTCTCAGCAGCTCCAATCAGGCCCTGAAACTCTTTAAAAGCCTGCCTCTCCTCCTCCTCCTCCTCCACCACCACTATCAGCTACCTTGCATCAGCTACCTTGTAAGGACAACTTGCAGCCCAATTTCTCAGCACCACAAACCCTCTCCCACTGCCCCCTACACACACCTGAGGAAGAAGTAGTATAGGGTCACCGTGCTGACCCACCCCCTTTCCTTGACCTGGTTTGGACCCTGGGTGCCTCTTCTGCTCACCATGCCTCAGCCCCCTTTCCACTGACACTCACACATACATTTTTGATATTTACAATTTGTCCATTTTTGCAGGAGTCCTGTACCCCAACCCTAGAAAATGTAGAGGGCTAACTGTACAGTAGTAGGGAGCATGAAAGACTTATGGAGGCTCACTTGGGACTGACCGCATGTGCGCTGCTTGCAAAGTATCTCAGCCAACTTAGCACCTCTTCCCAGCTGGCTCTGCAAGCAGCATGTCCATGCAAGCGGCTCCAAGTAAGCCTCCATAGACAAGAAGAACTGATGAATGAGTGAAACCCCCATTGAATTAATAGAATTTGTCCTTGATTTGGAAGTGTCTAAAGAGTGAGATGTCAGATAATGGAGTGTTAAAAAGTGGGGACTTTCTCTATTTATAACACCTTCTGTGTTGAAAAAACATTTTAAACAATGAAACTAAATGATAAACAACTTCATGCAAATACACATGTATAACAGGGAGAAAATTTATTTGGGATGACCTAAATATTCTAGGGTTTAGCAGTTTCTAATCTCGTTCTATCCAAGGGAGCATTTCTTCATATAGTGACTCAGGATACCACACTGATGTAATAAGTGAGGCCTGCTTCCTGAATATAGGGTGGCATCCATTAGCCCATTTCCTCTAATTTGTGAAAGAGAAAGTAGAAACTGATCTGCTGTATAGCAAGTTCAAAATGAAATTACAATTTTTTAATGTTTTATTTTACTTGCCTTTTCAAATATTGAGACTAATTTTTGCTTTTCATAACATTGATTACTTTGGGATGTAATCTTGAATACTGTTGACAGCAGAGAGAGATAATCCCCACAGAACATAATGGGACTTTTGAGTAGAAGCACTTACAACTAGTTTCCTAAATAGCCAATAACAGACAAAAATAAATCCATTTCTTTCATGTTCACTGGGAATAGAAAACATTATTAAAATTGGTTTTGTCCAAAACAAAACTATAACCAAAAGTAAAAGAGGCATGTGGTATAATTTTATGCATGCTTGTTGAACAGGACACCCCATTATATTCAGTGAGACTTACTCACAGGTGAGAATAGCAGGCTAAATCATTTTTGTTCATTCATATTCATTGCAGGAGGGAATCAAGGTCCTAATTTATTAGGATTTATGAATAGGTCTGGCTTTGGTTTACCTATTTTTTACAGGTATGGTGGTGGAGTGTAGAGAAAGGCATTAGAAAAGTACTCTTAAATTTAAATGAAATGAGGGACTTGTTATCAAGCAAGCAATCTGGAGTACTTACAAACAATTTTGCATCTCTCTCTTTAACCATTCTCTACCATATGGCAACAGAGTGATGGCATGCTGAGCCCACTCAGTCCTTCATATTAGTAAATCAGCCTGGGCTGATTAAAGGTGCTCTGAGCCTGCAAGGTGACCTGAGTCTTCAACGACAATGCTGAATCCAGGACCCCAAGCAATAAAATAGACCTTTTAGATTATGGTGGCAATAGCAACTTCAGGAACCTCTCATGGTTCCCAACAATGTCGCTTGCCCTCGGGTTGGGTCCCTGAAAAGTGATACTTCTGGCTTGCATTCATCTGTCATCTTCATTTCTGCCCAGAATGGCTCCGGAAGCCATGTTGTCCCACAGGTACTTATGAAGGGAAGATGGTCATTTTATAGGTACACATTTTGAGAAGCATGATCACTCACCAACTGTAGTCAGGTTCTTGGCAAAGTGTTTTTTATCCTCTCCACATGAATTTTCGGGGTCTTATGACTTGCCTTATGCATAATAGTAACAATTTTCTAAATGGGCAACTGCTTCTTGGAGGCCATTTTGTGACAGTAGCACATTCATAGCACCACAGAATTCCAAACTGATCACTGGTCCTAAAGAGTGGGAGACCCCTGCTTGAGGAGAAGTGTAGTCTCCTCCAGAGCAAGTTTAAGCAGTCACCAAAGCAAGAAAAACAGCCGACTAATTGTATTCCATATTTTCTGGTTTGAATCTCACATTAGTGGTCCTCATCCAGTCCATTACCACATGCAAGCACTGATTCAAGCCAGCTATTGCTTTGTCTTTAATGTAAAGGAGGAATAGATCTGGATTTCATTTGCAGTACCAAATGTTAAACAGCATGGAATAGCTCCCAAGCACAGCTATCAAGGGGCAAAGTAATAATCCAGCAACACCATCTTCTGGAATTGCCTATCCATGTTGGAGCAAAACTACTATAACTCAGTACTTCCAACAACTAGTTTAGATAGCCTGTCCCAAAGGGTACCTTGGTCTATGGTAGTGAAAACTACAGAAAGGTCCAAGATAATTAACAGGACTACCCTCCCTCTGTTAAGGTCCTATCATAGGTTAACTAAGGTGGTTTCTGTTCCAAAACTAGGCCTGAACCTCAATCAAAATGGATCTGTTTCATAACAGAGTGTCTGGAGTTGTCTTTGAACACTTGTTCCAGCTCTTTGTCTGGGAAGTAGATATCGAAAACTGGTTTATAGTTGTTTACATTTTGATCCAGGTTCAGTTTTTTTTTTTTTTTGAGTATGGGACAAATAAATGCCTCCTTCAAAGAGGTTAATTGCATCCTCCTAACATAAGTGAAGAGAGGTGGTCGTCCTCTCCCTATTAGATGCAAGCCATGAAAGACAAAGACCAAAGCATATATTTTGTGCTAATCATGAGGCTGGAGATCAATTTGTAATGTAAAGAACCTACTTCGGTAATTGTGAATATATATATATATATATATATATATATATATATATAGGGGATTGGTCTATTTTTCATTTGACCACGTGATAATTATGTCATCTGCTTAGTTTTGAAAGAAATCTTTGACTGATACATCTCACTTTGACTTTTAGTAGACACATCAGTTCTAGAGGCTTCCTTATCTTTGATAGTTTAATGTGACAGTCAATCGTAAATGTCATAATGTTTGACAACAGGAAAAGCTGATGTGAAGTTTCAGTGTAAAAAATAGTAACATCTGTGGCTTGTAACAAAATTTTAATTAAAGGAAAATATATGTTCCACCGCTCCCCTTTAATTAAACTGAAACAGAGATGATGTAATTATTAGACTAACCTGTCTACACAAGAACATTCATCATCGTTTTTTAATAGTGCTGTAGGTTTTTGTAGAAATTTTGTGAAGTATACCTTAAACCAGCACCTTGAAACAGGATAAAAAGGCAATTGCAAAAAGAAATCATTAATAATCTGAAACTCAAGAATTAAAATGTGGGCAGAATTCATGGGGCTGGGAAAAGAATGAAGATTTTTCTTTAATGTTGTTCTATGCATTCAGCTATTGAAACACCATGTTCTCAAACAGAGTTTGTAAAAGCTGTCCTTTCTAGCTGCAGGATTCTGAGAGCTGTAGTCCAAAAAGTGAGGATTCAAGATGACCTTAACAAATTGGCAAATTGGGCCAAAACGAACAAAATCAATTTCAACAGAGATAAATATAAAGTATTCCATTTAGACAGAAAAAAATGTACAAATATAGAGTGGGTAACACCTGGCTTGACAGTGAAAAGGAAATAAGTATATTAGTAGACCAGGAGGTGAACATGAGTCAACACTATCATCCAGCAGTTAAAAAAGAGACAAAACAAAAATAACCCTAATATAATTCTAAGCTGCATCCAGAGAAATATAGGCTATTTCAGCACGAGGAACTTAAAACTGCACAGTGCGTCCTCTCACGGAGGTCGTCTGCACCTTGGAACGGACTAGGTCCTGACTACTTACCTGAGATCTGCACCTCAGTCCGCTCCAAAACGCCCCCAACTGGTCCTCCAGCGTGCTTTTTAAAGAATGGTAGAAAACCGTCCTTTAATTTTTCGGAGTGCGCCATTGCGTTCCTGCTCCCTTGTGCAGATTCGCAGGCTCACACCCTGGACAAGATGGAGGAGCCCTGTGGAAGGGCTTAAAGGACAATCCGTGTTGGTCTGTGCCCAGAAGATCTGGTAAGTAATGGCGCGGAGCGATTTCCTCGCCTCATGTGGAAATGGCCATAGTACCCAGTTTGAGAGAAGTAACGAGACCACTGTATTCTGCTTTGCTCAAACCTTTCCTGCAGTACTGACGCCAGTTAGGAACACCACAGTTTAAGGATATTGACAAGTCAGTATACGTTCAAAAGTGGGTGACCAGGATGTTAAAGGGTCTGCAAGCCAAACACTATGAAGAATAGTTCAGATAATTGCATATACTTAGCTTGGAGAAGAGAAGATTGACAAGTAATAGGATGGCATCTTCAAATATGTGAAGATCTGTCATATAAAAGATGTAGGAAGCTTGCTTTATCCTCCAGAAGATAAGATCTGAATCAGTAGATAAGTTAGGATATTTGGACTAAAGATCAGGAAGAACTTTCATTTCACATATGGTAGAAAGGCCTGCTTCAGATTATGGTTGGCTTTTTAACTGGAGGTTACATGGCTATCTGCCACGAATGCTTTGGCTGTGAATTTCCACCAGGGACAGGGGGCTAGACTCAGTGACTGGTGGGGTCCCTTCCAACTCTACAGTGCTGTAACTTTTCCAAGTTCTGGGGTGTGCTCATTACTGTTGGTTGCTAACATTTGCAGACATCCTAGAGTCAATCCTAATGTGTGTTCTTGAAAAGCAAGAATATTCCTCTAGTGTATCATAACAAGGACAGCCAAGATACTCTTATAGAAAATTGCAAAAAGTACATGTAGATGCAAATAAGAGTTGGTGTACATAGGAAGTGCAAAGCACTTTATAGCCTCTCAATTCTTCCTTACAAATGAACTCCTTTTCAATATGCACATTAATTTAGCAACACACTTTCTCAAGGTTATGTAAAATTTCACCTCTTGGGGAATCTGCTTCTTCCATTCGCTATAACAGTAGCCGATATGTAAGAGCTTTGAACCGAGATCCAGGATGCCCGCTGGCCTATTGTTCTATCTTCCTTCCTGCATCAGTTTGCATTTCTATACCTCTAACTTTCTATAAAGTTCTGTGAAGTTCCTAAACAAGTTTTCCTGTAAGAACACTACCAATTGTTGAAATGAACCTACAGTCTTTTACTGCTGAAATTCGTTAATCAAACTAAAGCAACTGGAATTAATGTAGCCAGTACTGTATAACAGAGTGGATTTTTTGTCATGAAGAAAGAGAAGGATGCTGATTTTTTACTTGAGGGACAAGTGCCTGTAACTTAGTGATAGGTCAAATGTGTTGTGCATACAAGTTTCCAGGCTCAGCCACTGAGTGGCATCTCCATCTCCTTTTATTTTATGAAAGACTTTTGTTTGGAGTGCTGCTGCTAGTTAAAGTAAAAAGTTCTGAGCTCGATGGCTGCATGGTTGTCTGATGGTCTAACTTGCGGCCCATCTACTCTGTATACTTATATTCCACTTTAACTGCCATGGCAAGACTCATGGAATCCTGGGATCTGCAGTTTAGGTAGGGCTATTTAGAATTCTCAGCCAGGTAGCTGTAGTGTCTCACCAGTATACACACACTGAAATTCCAACTGGATGTTGCCATGGCAGTTAAAATGGAATATAATTATGTAATATAAATGGTACCTTGTTTAAGGTAGTTGGAGTTATGCAGTCCAACAACTTCTAAAGGGCTGCGTAATTCCCATACTTGATTTACACAATGGACTGAAACGTTTTTTTCTCCCCAAGTACTACTGCAATTTGCATCTAGATTAAGGCACTGCTTCAAAATGCTTGCTTTTTGTCATTTCTGAATGATAAATCCCCAAACAGTTCTATATTCCTTAAAACTGATGCATATATTGTATAAATAAATCCATCAACTTACGTACTTGCTGGATATTTCTTTCTGAAATTTGTTTTGTTCAGCACCCAGCTGACTGGGTAAACACCTAAAGCAGAAACATATCTACACCATTCATGCTTCTATCACAGCTCAGCATAAAATCTATTCAGCTGACCAGCAAATGTGTGGAGGGGAGAGAAGTTGAGAGTGTACCTTCTGTCCTATACTTGTCCTCTTTGCTTATATCTGTTGCTCTGTGCATTATCTGCGTTAAGTTCTGCACAGAACATGAACCTGAGCATATAGGGTAGGAACTGTGGGCATGATCTCAAGTTCTTTTCCTTCCCATTTATGTGTTTACCGGTCATCTGAACAGTGGTTTCCTGAAATAGGGAAAAGGAAATGTGTGATCCTCTAGACATTGTTGGGCAGCAGCTTCCATTAGCCCTTGTCACTGATGATGCCAAAGCAACAGATTGAGAAGGGCTGCATGTTGCCAATGCCTAGAGCAAAAGAATATAGGAGATGCATCAGGAAAGACCTCAGAGTTTTTTAAAAAATATGAATTTGATCACAAATAAATCCTACTTGTATGTTTTCAAGAAGAGCCACAGTACTTGCAGGGGCCTGTGGGTTGGAAAAGCAACTTCCTCTGCAGTTTGGCTTAACAGTTGAGCCTGAATGGACACTCAGTTATTGCTCTGCAGTGATTTCCTCACATGACACTCCTTATCTAAAACAAAAGCTCTATTCACTGGAGAAAGACATGCTGTTGTGTATTATGCCCTGAGAACCAGCACGATATAGTGGTTTGAGTGTCAGGCTATGACCTTGGAGAACAGGGTTTGATTCCCCGTTTGGCCATGGAAACCCACTGAGTGACCTTGGGTGCCTCACACACACTCAGCCCCAGAAAACTCCATGATAAGTTTGCCTTAGGAAGTCAGAAATTACTTGAAGCCACACAAGGAGCCCTGGTGGCGCAGTGGTTAAATGCCAGTACTGCAGCCACAAGGTTGTGAGTTCGATCCTGCCGGGTTCTAGGTTGACTCAGCCTTCCATCGTTCCGCAGGTCAGTAAAATGAGTACCCAGCTTGTTGGGGGCAATTAGCTAACACATTGTAAACCACTTAGAGAGCACTTAGCTGATATGCAGTATAAAAATACACATGCTATTGCTAACAACAACAACCTTATGCTCTAGGAGAATTACTCTATATATGCACTTGGAAAGTATGTTGCTGATTTAGCAAACACTAACATACAGTTCAGAGGAAGACATAAGAGAGCAGTGTCCAATTTCCTTATTTCTAATGTATTTATTATTTAGTTATTTTATTAGCCCGTGGAAGATACAAAATTATATTTAGTTGTATGTGAGTAAAGAGAAAAAATAAAGATGTAAGGGGGAAGCTTGAGTGTGTGTGTGTTTTGCGTATTAACTTTGGTTGCCTCCAGTATATTCGCTGAAATATAGTTTAAAAATTATGACCTTAACAGCTTTCTTGGCCCAGGCCTTTGCACACTCTGGCTATGTATTTTAAGAATGAAGGAATGTGATATGGACCCTATGATGAGAAGTAAACTGAGTTGCGATATTTGAAGAGGGAACATGATACAAGTAGAGGAAGAGACTGCCTGTGACCTTGATTTCTTTCCACTCTGCAGTTTGCTGTATGAACCCTGGTACTGTGGACACTGCCTCAGTCCAAATTCAGAATCTGTACTATCTACTTCTTGTTATCCTTCTGCCTGCTATATTTTGGCTGAGAGGGGAGAAAGAGATTATGGTTTGAAGCAGAACTTTATACAGAACTTTATACACATGGATAGGCTTTAAAACACCTTATAACTAGTAAAGTATATGTCATTTTGTAATGTGAAAACCATCAAATTTCATGGCCAAGTCACAATACGCTTTGCTTGTTCTTCTCTGGAAAATGCTGTGTTTAAAATACAATAAGGCATTAATTTTTTGTGTACCAGACAGCAACCTGGAACCAACCTGAATTTTTTTCACTGGTTAATTAGCATCAACCAGCGAAGGGTGTGGCTGCTTAGATTCTGGCAGGCGTGTACGCTCACTCTGCCATTCTCTCTCAATTAAAAAAGTACTTAACTCTAAATACTTAAACACATATTTCTTCACTGAGAAATGATAGTTACTGGAAAAACAGAGGGTGATACCAAATGTTTAATAGGTATATAAACTTGGTATAGGCTGTTTTCAGTTCTAAAATATGAAAGCCTTAATAACAATGAACAAAATATTTTAAAATTGCAACACCTAGAGCAGAGATGGAGGACCTAAAGCTCTCCATATATTACTAGACTCAGAAATCTTTGGGAGTTGCCCATCAGCTTCAATAAGTAGGCCCAATGGTTAGGGATGATGGGAGCTGTAATCCAACAAATTATGAAAGGCCACAGGTTCCCCATCTCTGAATTAAAGGGTGCTCAATTCATGAGTTGTCTTAGGGCAGCGGTGGGAATTTTTTGGCTATCCAGATGTTGAACTGCAATTCCCAACAGCTCTAACTAGCATAGCTAGTGGTGAGAAATTCTGGAAACTGCTGTTCAAGAACACCCTATGCCAAGGACTAAGTCTGCAGTTTGCCCTGATTTAATAGACCTGGGCGAGGTTATGAAACAATATTGGTACTATATCTTATATAAACAGTTAATAAGCTGTATTGTGTTGCCTGTGCGTTATTTCTTGGGCTACAAAACAAGTCTTGTAAATGTCATTTATGTAAGAATACCTATTTATTTATTTATTTATTTATTTAATTTATACTCTTCTTTCTCCCTGTATGGGACTGAAGGTGACTTACAGTGAAAGTTAAACAATAAAACAGAACTAAAACAATGTACAGTACAAAAGTTGGAAAGCCATTAAATAGACGATATGATTAAAATTAATTTAAAAGCAAATAAAAACATTTTTAAAATATTGATATCAAAGCACACCAGACCCTATTAAACACTTTTCTGTACAACCAAGTAAAAGTTGAAAGTCTGTCAAAACAGAAAGGTCTTTGCTGGCAGAGAGCAGAAAGAGGCCCCCTGAGCCTCCTCTGGGAGGGAATTCCAGGCTCTGGGAGCAGCTGCTGAGAAAGCTCCCTCCAGTGTCTTCACCAAATGTATCAGTGACACCAATGCAACTTAGAGAAAGCCTTACCTTTAAAACAGGCTTATACAGGGAGATACAGTCTTTCAAATAGTTTGCACCCAATCTGTAGAGGGCTTTATAAAGCATAACCAGTACTTTGTATTCTGCCCAGAAACAGACTGGTAGCCAGTGAAGCTGCTTCAGCAAGAGTCATGTCCTCCCTATATTTGCCTTCTTCATAAAACTGTTCATTTTGCTTCAAGTTGCCATACTACCTAGTTGGCCAGATTTTATTTGGTTTCAAAGCATGCTTCTTGGTGCCAGTTTGGAACATTATCTGAATCAGATTTCACGTTCCTCTGCCACTTACAGAAACCAAGGTATGGGGGAAATGTGTGGTCACAAGTGTGGTCAATTCTTTTACAAGAACTAAGCCTGCCACTGCCTTGCAGTGTATTTAGCTACTGAATGAAGTCTCACACCTATGAGTGATGTTTTCCTAGATTTATAATTGTAGAAAAACCACCCCCTCTCAATGCCAGTTCCCAGTTCTTTGAGTGAAGTTACAGTTTTGGAGGAAAGTTTGGCTTTTGGAAGAAACTCTAGTTGAGGTGTGTTTTGCAGGCCTCCTTGCAAAGATTGCACAGAAAGCAATGAATGGGGAGGGAGAAAGCAATAGAGCGGGTTACAAGTTGCTTGTACCACAAGAGAATGCTTGGTATTTAATACGCCATGGAATCTGCTGGTTTTGCTGAGTTGCTTTTGCATGACTTGACATAGCAATATTATGCATTTTACTGAACTTACAGGATGAAGAAATAGAATTCCACTCTATGAGAGAGACCTAGGGTTCTCCCACTGTCTGACATGGAAAATTAAGAGCTCCCCCCTTGTCATTTTTTTCTCCACCATACCTCATTTGATCCCTCCAGTACTGCAACTGGTACCGCTTCTCACAGCCTTGCTTTGTCTTCCTCACCGCTCTCCCTCAGCAGTTGGTAGGACAATTGCATCCTCTTATCTGGCCATTTCCTCGCTAGACAGTTATAGTGCTGTTATTCCATTTCCCATTTCCTATGGAATCCAGGATTCCACAGGTTGTTAAAAGTAGAATAATAGCACTATAACAAGTCTGGTGCAGAAATGGCCTCTGTCTGCCTTCCTGCTCTTTATTGAAAGCAGCACTGGCAACTTTGCACAGTCACAGCTTCTCTGGAGAAAGGCAAGGTGGCAGCACAAAGTGAAGCACGTGGTAGGAGAAAGACAGAGAGGGTTGGTGGTGCTGTGGATGCATAGAAAAGAAGCATGGGGCAGGTGCTGGCTGAGGCAAGCTAGGGGTGGGGAGAAGGGAAGGAGGGATTGTAGGAGATATGGCAGTTGGTGCAAGGGAAAGTAGGTTTGGCATCATGAGGTATGAAAGGGAGGGGTAGTCAGAAAAGGCAAACCAAAATGTGCATTGGCAGAGTACAAGAAGTCAGGGAAGGGAATCAGAGAATCATAAAATTGGAAGAGACCACAGGGGCCATCTGGTCCAACCCCCTGCTATGCAGGAACACACATCAGAGCGCTCCCAACAGATGGCCATCCAGCCTTTGTTTAAAAACCTCTAAAGAAGGAGACCCCACCACACTCCGAGGCAGCATATTCCACTGCTGGACAGCTCTGACCATCAGGAAGTTCTTCCTGAGGTTCAGGTGGAATCTCTTTTCCTGTAGCTTGAATCCATTGCTCCTGGAAACATTGCAAGGGCTCAAGGTGAAGCAAAGGCCACTTCCGCACTGTACTGTTGTAGCGCTATTATTCCACTTTCAACCTACTATGGAATCCTGGGATTTGGAGTTTAGGGAGTGGTCTTGAGAATTCTCAGCCAGAGAGCTCTTTGGCCTCACGAAACTACAAACCCCAGAATTCCACAGGAGGTTGAAAGTGGAATAAGAGCACTAGAACAGTGTAGTGCGGAAAGGATGAAAGAAGGAGAAAAGAGCAAAGGGAGAGTGAGGGATGCAGAGAAGCAGGACACAAGGAGCAAGAAAAGTATGTACAAAGTCAGGCAACGTGTAAAGGAGTGCTGAGCAAGGCCTCTCCCTAAACTGCAAACCCCGGGATTCCATAGGATATTAAAAGTGGAATAATAGCACTATAACAGTCTAGTGCAGAAATGGCCCTAATGTCCCACTGCCGGATATGGTCACTATGGGTGCCACTCTGAGGAAAGGAGCAGCTGGGAATTTTAAGATTTTGGGTCAATGGGTTCAAGCAATGGTAAAGAAAACATGAAGACCTTTTGGAAGAGCAAACATCACGTATATTTACCTTCAGGTATTCTACTGATATTTAAACTATTCACACACACACACATATATGCATCCTGTTAAATTAAATGGGTCTTACATCTAAGTTAATTTACAGGACAATTAGATATTTGTGTTTATTAGGAATACTATTTCCTTCTGCAAAGTCAACTGTAGCAGGGAAACAAACAGCAGCAATAGGGTGAGGTTGTAGGGAAAAAACATATAAAGGTGAAATGGATGTAAAATTTGGGGAGGGGTCGTGTTGCAGAGGAAGAACAGGTCTGCCATATCAGGTTGGTGATTTGATTTTTTTTTTTCTCTTACACAGAGGAATACCTTTCAAAGTTTTTGTTTTGTTTAGTTTGTTGCAGCTAGAACAACATTGTCTAGCTGCACCTTAAAGATAAATGTGCTTTATTTGGCATAAGCTGCTGCCCTTATCAGTTTGAAGTTGCTTCACTTGGCAGATTATTATACACATGGTTAGGTGGGTGAATATAATTAGTGAGGTGAGAGGGAATGAAAAATGTACAAACATTTATCATACCTTAACTGGCAATTAACAAAAAATACTTGGATGGTAGTGTTACTATGGTTCAGACATACACGGTGATAGCACCAGATATCTCTTGATATCAAACTTATTTGGCCTTCACTTGACCTTTCTCTGCCACCTTGCTCCATGTGTTTGCGAGGCCACCACATTTCAATCCCCACTTAGGCAGGCAGATTAACGCCACTCCGTTGCTTCAGGGACCTCTCTGCAGACACACCTTGCCTAAGCGCGACTTTACACAAAGACGCTCGGGCTTGAGCCAGCACTCTTATAATGCCAAGCTATTTGCATACTGGCTACACTATTGTTAAATCTGCGCTAAGCCCATAATGTAAAACTTGACCTTTCCCAAAGTTTTGTCCCACTCCAAACTCGCATTGTTCTCACCGAGTATGGCATGGCCTCTACATAGACACAATCCACCCTATAAAAACTCCCCGATTCCGAGAGCACCTAGGAACGCTCCAGACTGCTATCCCGCCTTGCTGTTGCTTGGTCCAGTGAGTCGTCCCCTCAGCAAACCGCGCTGAGCTTTCTTCCCTGCAATCCTCCGCTTCTCTCCAGGACTACAAGATAAGGTGTCGTATCACCCATTTCCCCCGAAACTTTCATTTCTAATTTCTAGTTATCTGTGCGCTTGTGTTGTCTTTTCTGTTGTTTGTCCTTTAATAAAGCTATCATTTTTACTATTTTAAAACTTGCCTGACTGCTCTTCTGACCTGACCCCGTAGACATTGGGTTACAAGATCCCTGCTAAGTTACCTTGCCTCTCGCTAGCTTAAGAGAGTGCTCCAGTTAATTTCCCCATCTTGTGTTTTTGCTTGGTTACTTGGGCGCCCCTTCCGGGACCCGCAGAGAACAGGGTAACAGTAGCACAGACAGTGTAGCATAGATGAGATGATTAGCATGTGCATTGTGATGAAAAGTCTAATAGGACAATGTTAAACTAGGCTATTTTCTAGTTATAATAAAATATCTAATCTGAATCTCTGACAGAGATCACATCTTGGTTTCCCCCGTAACTACTGATATTTAATTTTTACTTTCCTTTGTATGTTCCCTGGTGAGCAGATGGCATTAACTTTCAAGGGCTTCCTGTAACATTTTTGTGGAACTGTAGCTTTTTCCCAGGGGAGAGGGGAAACTTACCACAAAAAATTTATAGTGACTACTTAGAAAGCCTGTGCATGACAAAATATTGTTATTGCCAGTCCCATACAGTAAGTTTGCCATCTAGATAGTATTGTGTTGCTAAGGGGTATTATTGTTTCCCCCTCTCTGTCAACCTTTACTACAATCCCATAAGGTAAGTTTGTTGAAAGGTAGTCATGGATCAAGGTGACATGGTAAATTGCATGATCAAGCAGCAATTGGAACTTGAGTTTCCCTTTTCCAAGTTCAGTGCTTTAAATTTCATTCTATTCTGCTTCTCAGTGGTTACTTTAAAAAATGGTACTGAGGTGAAAACATAGTGGTAGGAAAAATACAAGTAGTATGTTGAATTTGCACCAGAATGTGCACAATTTTAATAGTTTGTATAACTTGCAAAACAGATGTCCACATTTGAAGGACTGGAAAATGTCAACCCTAATTTTGTTAAACTATATAGGATTTTATAATAGTCTGACATACTGCCCGGAAAAAAAAAATCTATATCTGAAAAGCTGTCACAAAACCACTGCAAGATAAGATAAAGCTGACATATTGACATTGTTAATAGTTATGTAATTGAGTAACTGAATTTGAAATACTAAAATCCAAAAGGACTCCTTTTAATTGTTTCACTAGGTAGATAATTGCATTCTTACTTTTCTGTGTAGTAATGAACATTATGGCAGTTTCAAACTCCTATGCTGACTTCTTAATTTGTAGGAACAGAGATTGATGGCGGAATGGTATGAAAGCCTGGAAGACTGAATCTTTGGTACTAGCCTGGGTAGGCAATGAAGGGCAAGGTCTTTTCTATCTTTCTGCCTCGGTTTTTTCCTTCTTATATTTAATTTCAAACACAATTTAAAAAAATACAATCAACTGAAGAACCTTCTCCCCACTCCCAAGGCATGCCCTGCAAATTAGAGAGCTTTGGGTCTGTGATATCAAAACCCACTTCCATTTTGCCCCAACATACACCCTCAAATACCCCTCCCTAAACTACAAACCCCAGGATTCCACAGAATGTTGAAAGTGGTATAATAGGACTATAACAGCCTAGTGTGGAAATAGCCAGAGTTGAAACTGTGTTATCAGGAGATCTTTGCAATGGACCTGCCTTCTCTGTAGTAGAAACATAAGACCACAGTATTTGATCAATTTCCCAGAAGCAATAGGAACACACTCTGAAAACTCAGTGTAAATTTCATTCATGCTTCTGGACTGAGAGAATTACAAATGCTAACATTACTCCAAGGTACACAAGGGCTGTAGTAGATATCAAATAGGAAAGTGCAGAAAACACACCCTGATGTGCGTGGAGAATGATTGGGGCAACCAGGGTGAAACTTTTTTTTAAAAAAGAGGAAATGTAGATGTTGAAACAAAGGCATTTGGAGCTTGAGAACATTTAAAGGCTTGCTGGCAGCTGTGCACAGGAAGGCAAACAAGAAACATTCTGTTCCAAAGCAACACCCATTTTTAAATAAATGTATCTGAAACTTCTGAGTCCCTGATAGGTTGTGAGGAAGGCTGTATTTTTTACAGTCATTCCAGAGCTATCATCAGGTTACTTTCAGCCATTAGTTGTATTTCAAAATGAAATATAAGGATTTTTATTGTGAAAACTCCACAGCTGAGTGGTGTTGTGGTCTGTTGCCATTATTTTTTCAATACCAAAATCTACAAGAAATATAGTTCTCTATATTGAGACTATTCTAGTAGAAATTTGTATCAGAGGTGGGGAAAACGGCATTTGTATTAGAACATCCAGAATTCCCCCAGCCACCTGATTCTGAGTGTTACTATGCAAAATAAAAATAAATAAATAAATAATGACTTTTCTAAGCTCTGGTTAAAACATCCTGCAAGGTCTATAAAACAAAAACAGTCTTTTCATATTGAAATATACAAAAAAGAAATGTCCAAAAAAAGTATCTTAGTATTTTATTACTTATAAATCTATGATAACCTATATGCCTGTCAGTGCTTGAATATATTTCAAATGCACCTTAAATTCACAGATATATAAATAGCATCCAGAAGTATTTTAGAAACAAATAAAGCATTTCAGTGCTTTTTCTTTAAGTTACTCTGCATAGTAAATGGACTTACCAGCACTGGGCTTAATCCAATTCATAGTTGAGTTGACCAGCAGCATATCTATACTGCAAGTATTTGGAATTGGTGCAACCATAGATACTTGGCAGAAATTGTTAGCTCATGTTAGAAAGCACTTCTTGGAATATTTCCTCCTACACACCCCCCACCGTAAAACCTCACTCAGTATAAAAGCATGTGGAGAGAAAGGCCAAGCTCCTGTGGAGAAAGGAGCTGAGTGTTTCACTCCATTGTTCCTCCATTGGACCTCTGCTGTGCCATCCCAATTTGAAGACACTGAGGCATACTCCCCCACTCAATCCATGGCCAGGACAGTGGGCAGATCCAGAGTACCATCCAGCTTTGACTGAGAAGCCTGGAAAATGGGCCAGTCCAGGAGGGCAATGACTGTTCCTTTTTCTGGGCTGAGCAAGTGCAGACAGATGATGCCTGGGAGCAGCATTTTCCCCAGTCACAGATTGACCATGGAGGTGTCTCCTCTAGATAATGTTGTGCTTCAGGGGGTTATTGTGCAAGGGGGTACCTGGGATCTCCTTCCATGATGATGATGATGATGATGATGATGATGATGATGATGATGATAAGTAGTAGTAGTAGTAGCAGTAGTAGTAGTAGTCCAAACAGGACTGCTACTCTTACTTTGCATTGGCTCCCAAGAAATATGGAGACAACACAACATATTTTTATATCCACACTCTCTTTCCACTTAAAGAAGTCAACTGAAGGCATTTTGTTTGAGCCTCTCTCCACCAAATCCTGAAACCCATGCTGTCAAAGAGATGCTGAAGGAAACCAAAACTGTGTAAGTATTCTGACAATGAAGGAACTATTGCTGTGTAAAGACGAGGGGTTGGTTGTTATGCAGCCCTCCAGATATAGATCAATTGCAGCTCCCAGTTATGCTTGCTATAGCTGTTGAGACTTGCACCGTCTGGCCTGATCTAGAGTTAACTGTAAGCTTTTAAGCAAAGTAGCTACAAAGGTAGGGGATAATGAGGGATGAGTCCCTAGATAAATGATAGGTATGTTTTTCCTGCAAAAAGTCTCAGCTTGAATCCCGAGTAACTCCATTTGAAAAGATGAAGTAACAGCTTGTAAGAAAGAATATCTGTCTAAGATTGGAGAAATAATATCAGTCAGCATAGAGCCAAGCTAAAAGGGACAATGTATAGCAGTTTCACAGGTTCAAAGGGATGACTTGGAAAAGTTACATTTGGACTACAGCTTCCAGAATCCCCAAGCAGCACAACAGCCATGCTGACTGGGAATTCTGAGGGTGTTAGTCCATAGAGTAATCTTTTCAAGCTCTGATCAAAGGGGACACAAAGTATATGGAAATTATGTAGTGCAGAGATCTTGCTTTCGTTGGTGAAATATAGCTTCCTTGTATTGACTGTGCAGATCTTTCCTGTGAGGGAAGGTGTTGCAGATGCCTCAAATGCTGACTATATTTAGTTGGAAGTAAATCCCATTTGTGGTGAAGTGGTCTGAGTGTTGGATTAGGACACTGGGACCTTGAGCAAGTCACATTTTTTCTGTCTCAGACGGAGACAAAGCCAAATATCCTCTGAAAAACTCTGCCAAGAAAACCTCATGATATGTTCACCGTAGAGTCATCATAAATTAGAAATGACTTGAAGGTACATGCAACAAGTCCCATTCATTTGAGTGTTGTTTCAAAGGACTATTGACGTACAGCCATTCTCTGCTGCAGTGATGACTAGACCATGACATAGCAGAAAAGGATTAAGTCTACCTTCTCCAAGTTCCACAATACAGTCCTGATGCTCTCCCTTTGTGGCAGCTATTAATGTTTAAAACAACTGCAACCAAACAGATACATACACTGCATTCTTTTAGTCATCTATCATCTAATATGGCTCTTGTTGAATGTTTGAAGTGCAATAAATGAGCAGCAAATGGCTGTTCCCATGTCAGTAGGACTATGAATCCATTCCAGGTTTTGAATAGCTTTCAGAGAGCTCTTGAACGGCCTGAGCCTATTTGTAGGATATAGTTCAGCACCTTGGAGAGCTCCTATAAAGCCTGGCTTAAACCTGTAGTGGATTCACAGTCTCGCTGACATGAGATCCACCACTCACAACTGCAAAAAATGTAACTCCAGTCACAACTGGTGCATTTAAGATAGGGTGTTTCTCCACATGCTGTGGGAAACTATTTAAACTTAGCATTCATAACTACTGAAAAGGTGTCTTTACAGACTGATTTCTTTGGCTGGCAATAATGGCTTTCCATAACAACAGAATACAGTTGTCTTTTAAAAAAGAAAATCTTCAACCATGTTTATGTCTTCAGTGCAATATTGCTGGTGTCTTTCAAAATGACACTTGCTTTTAATCAGCACTGGGCATATTGCAATAATCATTCAACCATAAGCAGGAAACATCTTTCTTTTCATGCAAGGCTGCTTAGCTGTGATGCCTCTGTCAGTTCAAGTTAACCCTTTTTTTTAAAAAAAGCAAAGATAACTTCAGCTATTTCACAGCCAGTATCACATCATTACTGCTGTGTATACAATAGCAGGATAGAAAAAGACTCACTGACCTGCATTGTTCCTGGGTGTTCTGTGGGAAATCATAATGATGATGAAATTTGTCACAAAGATTCTTTAACTACAATATCTATCCACCCATTTATTAATTTATTTAACATCTTGCCTTTTCCACCAAAAGTGGGACTCAAAGTAGTTTAGAAAATTAAAACAAACAAATAAATACAGATAAAATATACAAAAATTGGTAAAATGTTATTTTAAAAATAACACTAAAAAATTCAAAGCATCCAAATAAAAATAGAAAAGAATTAAAAAAAAATTACCATACATTTTAATTAACCACCCAGTCTTTTGTCACTCAAGAAAAGAATCTGAATTAAAAAAAGGTCCAGAACAGAGGTGATAATAATTATAATATTGAATTCTGTTTGCAGGGGAATTCCGGGGGAGTAGGTAGGATGGGAGACGCAGCATGGTATAGTGACTTGAGTGCTAAACTAGGGCCCTTTTCACATCTTACCTTTTGGCGCGACGGGGGAGGGCGTCTCGTGCAAGAAGCCTCCTTCGAGACACTGCTGCTTCCCCCTCCTTCCTTCCGCAGGTCGCTTCCTGATTACGCGACTGTCTCACTAGCATCCCGCCCCTTCCATCCGCAGGGCACTGTGGAAGCTGTAGGCTGCGCGGGGAAAGGAAGCGCTTCCCGCCCGGCTCGCCGACGCATCGCACGAAGGTAAGTGTGCAAAGGCGGCATGAGCATTGCGCAAGCGCGGGGCATTTTCGGCTTCAAGCTGAAAATCAAAAAATGTGTGCCCGCCCCGTTGCAGCCTCGTGAGCACCACACAAATGGGAGTACATTGTACGGAGCGGTGCTCCCATTTGCGCGGCGCTCAAGGGGCGCTCACACTAAAAAAAAAATGTGAAAAAGGCCTAGGACTCTGGAGATCATGCTTCAGATCCCTGCTTGGACATGGAAACCCATTGGGTGACTTTGGGCAAGTCATACCTTCTCGGACTCAGAGGAATGCAAAGACAAGCCTCTTCTGAAGAAATCTTGCCAAAAAACTTCGTGATAGGTTCACTTTAGAGTTGCCATACGCTGGTAATGATTTGAAGACACATAACAGATAGGCTGAGCTGAGAGGACCAGGCTTCTGTTTGGTAGCCAATCAGGGCCCCTGCCTCTTTCATTCTTGACATCATGTGACTTGGAGCCATTAGACCTGTTTCTGTCATCACCATTTCCCCTCCTCTTCCTTCCATTGCAAAGAAGGTAGGTCTGTGTGTGCCTTTAACCAATGTTAAATAGCAGCAAATAACAACTGCTTTTTGAAAAGACAGAACCCTCCTGGGGCAGCAGCAGGGTGCAGGTGTGGAGAGAGGGTGTGATTTCTACATATACACTTCTTAACCTAAGATATTCCACTGGGACTGGCTATGTTAATTTCCTTATGAAAAGCAGCCATGGAGTGGTGCTAATTCACATGTGGATTGCATAGGTGTGCTGGGCTTGACAGCCTGCCAAGGTTCCTCAGCTACTTAGATAACAGCTTCACAAAGCAGCTTCGAGGCTAAAGCAAATTTCTCAGCAAAAACACAACAAAAGTCCAGAAAGGGAATAGTCCAAAAGTCAAATAATCTGAATAAACCACCGAGGTCCAAGATCTAAAGCACAGGTAGAGGATGCAAGAATCACGCGGCTGTCTCCACCAATAGCATCAGTAGTTCCCAGCAACCTTCTGTTGCTGAGGCCTCTGATTATATAGCCTCAGCCTCATGGCCAGCTTTGACCTGGTTAATGAGCTCATATAAGCACTGCCCAGGGTCTGAGCTCTCCTTTTACCTACTGCACTGGCTGCCGTTAAGTACTGCTTTTTCATGTTTCTGGGGTGTGGCTGCTGTGAAGGGACCTGTCTGGATCCCGGAAGTTTGGGTCCTGGGGCAAGGGCTTGACAATAGATCAGAGCTTTCCAAACTTTTCATGTTGGTGACACACTTTTTTGACATGCATCATTTTGCAACACAGTAATTCAGTTTTACTAGCAAACCAGAGATACCCAGAGGCATATCTAGGGTGGGGAAAGGTAGCCCTCCCTTGATCCTGGCCCGCTGCCGTCACACTTGCCAGGGAAAGGCCTCAGCTAGAACGGCAGCAGGGGGAAAGGCAGCCCCCTCCCACCTGGTCCTTGCCCACTGCCATCACTCTTGCTGGGAAAAGGCCCCAGCAAGAGCAACAGCAGCAGGCCAAGCTCGAGGGGCGGGGGTCTTTCTCGGTCAGAAAGACAACACACTACAGGCAACATGCTAATGTGTCGTGACACACTATTTGGAAAGCCCTGCAATAGATGATAAGGCTTAAACTTTTCTTCTGCTCCATTTTCCCTCTGAAATCCTCCAACCCAAATCCTCCAACCCAAACTTAGCCATAATTTTAAAATTTCCATAATTCTTTCACTTTGGGATGTACAACTTGTTCCCTGTCAGATATTGCAGCACTGCAACTCTCATTGGACTTAACAGCATGGCCAAAGGTAAGAATGATGGGAGATGAAGGGACACAAGTTGCCCATGCATACAAGTTGTGCCGGGTAGTGATTGAATCTAAGCTGTATAAGTGATGAGTATGATTTGCAAAATAAATGTAAAACAATACAGCAAAAGAAGTAGGAATCAAATAGCTCCCCAGATGTGGTTGGATTGATCCCCCCTAGCATTCGTCACCACTATGCCAGATAGAGCTTCCAGAACTTGCAGTCTAACAACATCTGGAGGGCTACACGATTCCTAAACTGCTACTAAAATGAAGTATTGTACTTATTCAAAAATAATTCTGGGCCTTTTCTTAGATGACAGTGGAACAGCAGGGAGAATAAAAAAAAACCAAAAACCTGAGCAACCAACATGGTATAGTGGTTTGAGCACTGGACAATAACCTTGGAGACCAGGATTCAGTTCCCTCCTTGGCCATGGAAACCCACTGGGTGACTTCGGGCACATCACACAGTTGCAGCTGCAGAAAACCCCATGATAGGTTCGCCTTAGGGTCACAGTAAGTCAGAAATACTTGAATGCATATAGCAACAATAGCAACAAATTTTTGCTTTTGAGAGGCAGAGTAGTGTAGTAGTTTGAGTGTTGGACTATGACCCTGGAAACAAGGATTTGATTCCCCACTTGGCCATGGAAACCCATTGGGTATTTCTGGGTGCATCACACTCTCTCAGCCCCCAGAAAATTCAATAATAGTTTTGCCTTAGAGTCACCATAAGTTGGAAATGACTTGAAGGCACACCACCACAAACAACAAATACAGCTTACTGCAGGGTGCATGTGTATGCAGAAGAAACAATGGCATTATTTGCTGCTTGCTGTGCGTGTTTCAAAGGTTGCTCAGTCTTAAGTTTTATACAGGTATCAGTTTTGCAAAAACTATAAATTGTTAGGACACATAGTTCCTCTGACATATTTGCTATGGACGCTGAAAAAACTTGTTTTGCAGGGTGCCTTAGTGGTTCAAAAACCTGTACTGCCTGTTTCACTAGAAACCACTGTGGAACAGAGCAAACATGAAGGTACCAATGGTATTTTTTTTTAATCTTTAAAAAAATGATTGGTTGCAGCTTTGTGAGCTTCCCACACTAATCTTTTAACTGAGCTGGGTTCCTTTCTACATTGATGAAGATTTTTTTTTAAGTTACCACTTTTGCTGTATTGATGACCAGGCTTCAAAAAACAAGTACCTTCTCTTTATGGAATATAAGCCATTAGCCTTAGGTACCTCAGTAGGAGTTATTTTGTACCAGCTGCCTTACTTCTATACTATGGACATACTTTTCAAGTGGTACATAATCCTGTTCCTTCACTTCCCCAGTCAACTAAGCATTCAGAGCCATGAACTGTAGAATCAGCTTTGCAGAATGCTGAATTTATCAAAGATACATTTAATCTAGTCTAGTGTTGTCTAAAACAGGAGTGAGAACCTTCACAAGATGTTGCTGGCTTAGAACCAGAGGTGTATCTAGGGTGGGGCAACTGGAATACGTGCCCTGGGGCAAAACCCTTCCACCTTCCTGGCCGGACCTGGGCCCCAACCGCCTCCCTGCCCCCACCGGGGTCCTTCCTGGCCTGGTGCAGGGGGTCAGCAGTGGCAACAGCACCTAGGGGCATAACTTCCCCACTTGCCCTGGGCACTGTTGAGCCTAGATACGTCACTGCTTAGAACACCCATTACCCCTCAGCATTTGCTGTTGCTGATGAGAGGTGGAGTGCACAACATGTCAAAATAAACAAGTTCCTCATCCTCGTCTATATGAAACATCAATGGCCCATTCCTCTGTTACCCATGTTTCTCCTAATCATCTGGAGAGCATCCAAATAATTTTTTCCTATGTACTACAGCAGAACAGGGAAATACAAATAAGTTTGCCAGGTGAATGATTCAGGTGGTATTCTGAAAAAAGGATTTCTACACATAGCAGATTGTTGATCATCATTTTGACAGTTACTTTATTTTAATAGGCCCATTGCTTGTCTGCAGCTTGGATATGACGGCCTCCCCTGCATTAGTGCTGCATATTAATGAGACAGAACCAGATGGTGCTCGAGATTAGAAGCTGAGTGCAGAACCTTCCCTTTCTAGGCTACCAGTGAGAATGTAGGCCAAGTGAGAAGCTGATTGCCAAGTGACAGCACAGTTGCTTACAGTGTGTACAGGAGTAAATGGCTTTAGTCCAGCTCTTGGAAGATAAGCATTACATGAATCCTTTGAGGTCACAACTGAAGGCAGTATAAGAAAAACACTGGTAAATCATAGTGACTTTTACTTGAACTTCTTAGAGGCATGCATACCATTAAGTTTGTTGAGGCATGCATTTTGCATACATAAACATATTTTTCAAGACTAAACATGTACTGAAGTATAAAGAGCACTTTATTGAATTTAATGGGCAAAGTAAATAATTGAACTTAGCATGATACAAATCCCCTCAAAGGCCTGGGTACTGTGCAAGTGCTAAGGAAAGATACACTGGGAAAATGTCCAAAAACTGAGTAATGAAACAGTCTCTGCCACCACCACCCTGAAATCCTAATGCCAATCAGCCATTTGATATTGGTTTGGTAATTCTACCTTGTAATGAAAGGAGAGGAGATGGAGACTTTTCTCAGGAATGCGTGCATCTTTTGTTTTGTATTGTGTGTCTCAGGTGTTGAGTTACTACTGTTTTCCAGTATTTTTCAATACTGGATATTCTTGTGTAACTTTCTTTAATGGATTTAGAAGTTGTTTATTTAGAAAACTTTGGAGGCACTTATCTAGTCTGAAATAGGAGTTGAAAATCATATATGTTGCTTTTTTAAAAAACAAAAACAAACACCTTTGTAATTCTTAACTCAGAACTGATCAGAGAATGCTTGAGAAAGTGGAAATAATTTCAGTTGTTCCCCCGACACCTCACCCAAACTGAACCTAGGAAGGATGCTGATTGTTTTTCTCTTGGAAAATATGGCACTACTACTGAAAGAGTCCTGTCTCGTGTTCTTGCCAATCTTTGAATACTTAAAAGATGAAATACCTTTCCATGCTTCGAAATGGAAGGTGGGTTCTCACATGAGAGAGCAGTTCATTCAATATGCATTCCAGAGTGTTACTGCATTTGCTAGGCCGGATTTGGGGCTGGTAGATATCATTTTGATATCAATAATTTGGCTCTCTTCCACCATTCCTCTCCACGTGTTTGTGAGGCCCCTGGACAAGCACAGAACTAGGCTCGGCCACTAATTGCTGAACATCCCATTCCCCACCCAGGCAGGCCAGAAATAGCCAGATCACCGCTTTAGGAGACCTCTCTGCAAACACCTTCATTATGTATGCGCGCTGTTTATAAAGAACTCCCTGCCCCAAGCAGGCAACTTGGCAAGCTGAATACTCAATTGTCAAGCACTGAGTATTTGCATACTGTCTACCTCTTTGTCAATTCGGACCTAACTCAATCATGCTAAATTTTGACCTTTCCAAAGCTTTGTCTCGCACCCAAAACTCATTGTTTTCCCTAGGTACAGAATAGCCTGCAGTTATATTTCTCCCTATAAAAACCCCTGATTCCGAGACCATCCTCAGATCGCTCCAGACTTCCATCCCACCTTCTGCCGCTCTGTTTGGCAAGCTGTCCCCTCAGTCCCACTTACTGAGACTCCATATCTCCGAACTCAATCTTCAGACTATCCGGGCTTCAGGACAGGTGTTGTATCACCCAATTCAGCAATCCCTCTCAAAAATCCCTCTATACCCCTCCAACCTTTATTTTCTATAGTTACTTGTGTGAGTGTGTTGCATACACTGTTTGTCTGTATTAATAAAAATCTCAATTATTCTTATAACTTGGTGTGCTCCTTGGCTTGGCCTGACCCCATAGACATTGGGTAAAAGATTCCGCTGCGTTGCCCTGCCTCTCGCTTTGCTAGCTTGTGCTCTCAGCTAATTTCCCCAGACTTAGTTAATTGTGAGCGCATTTAGGTGTCCCTCCCGGGATCCCCAGTAAACAGAGTAACAAGGGGCTCTTTCACGCTACACAAATTATAGCACTGTTATTCCAATTTATTTGCCATAGTTGTGTCTTATTGAAATCCAAGCATTTGTAGTTTGGTGAGGCACTGTAGTTTTCTGCCTGAGAATTCTAAATAACTCTCCCTCAACTATGAAGCTCAGAACTCCATAAGATGTTGCTATGGCAATTAAAATAGAACCACCATGCTGTAAATGTTTAGGGTGAAAGGGCTACAAAACACTTTAAAGATAAGAACAACTTACAATTTGAGATCAAGCTATCTTAGGGCCTTTTCGCACTACACTGTTATAGTGCTATTATTCCACTTTTAACATCCTGTGGAATTCTGGGGTTTGTAGTTTACTGAGGCCCAAGAGCTCTCTGGCTGAGAATTCTAAATGCCCCTCCCTGCAAACCCCAAGATTCCATAGGATGTTGAAAGTAGAATTATAGCACTATAACAGTGTAGTGCAGAAATGGCATCTAAGAGGATGAACTTGGGAATACTTTACTGCATGCTTGTATGGATATGTTAGATTCTATATTTTGTTGCAGGTCTAAAGCAGCAAGCCTCTTAGTTCTGCGTCTCCCTAAACTTGGGGAGCCATTTGCACTATGAGGTTGTATTCTAGAACCAAGCTGCAAGTGTCCAAACAAGGATGTCTCCTTCTGCTACCAAAATCTTATGTTTCTTAATTCCTCCTGCCTGCTTGCTCTACATCCTTCTTTGGAAGCAGTCTCAAATTCTCTCAGTTGCTTATATTCAGATGCCCAGAAATTATTGGGGGTGAATTTTTTGTTTGTCTTGCTCTGTTTTTGTCTCTTGTTTGGTTGTTTCCTTTGCATAGTATCAAACACTAACTAAATATCAGAGGTAACTGAGGCACAGAAATTTACTTCTGATGTATTTCCCCTGTGCCCCCAAAAAACCAAGACAATCATTTTTTAAAAGAATTAGAAACTTTACAATGATCATCCATACACATTACAGTTCTTACTACAATGGTTATGTTTTAAAAATTACGGCTCAGAAATCTGAAAATGTTGTGAACCTTGAGAAAACCTGTAAAGGTGTTCAATAATATTTAATTCATGGGGAAAAAACACTCCAGCAGTTGGGCTACATAGACTTTCTCACAAGATCAGTCACTGAGCAATGAATTGTAAGAGTAGTAGTGTACTATGTATGTCTAAGAAAAAATACTATACCAAGTAATCTTATCGTAATAGACAGGAATAGAAGGGTTACACCAGCTTCCTTATGCAGCAACAGGTTTGCACACTTCCATATATAAAAAACAATTGCCACAGGCATGCAGTTATGAAAATTTTGCTGGTTGTTTATACGATGACTGGAGTTGTTGTTTCTCCATCATCTTTTTTTGAAAACAGAATTTAATATTTCTGTCATAATATTACATTCTTGTTACCGGTTCTAAGATACAACCCCAACATGTGTGCTACGCTGCTGTTCATTGCTTTGCCCAGTAAGTTTTTTTAAAAAAAATAAAATAAAAGCTGTTTCTGTAGATAACTACTGGAAAAGTTTTCTAGTAGGCAAGTGCATGTATACACCCGTACCTCAAACAGTTGTGTTTGAAGCACCTCTCAAACAGTCTGGGATTTAAGTTCAACTAGTATATGTTGCTAAACATTATTGTAATAACCATTTATTTAGCGTCTCTATTCTCACAATTTTTTAAAAATTACATATCTTTTATATTCTTATCATGTATATTGCTTCCTGGTTCTTTAGAAAAAGTTTGCTTGTTGCCTATTCCTGTTCCAGGTAATACAATATTATCTACCTTGCTCAGAAACCGGCTTGCATAGCATTGCTAGCTGGTCCTAAATTTTTAACACTCAAAATAATTTAAACTGCAATTCCGCCAAAAGTAGGCAGAACCAAGCCATGTTGATTAGCTGGGTGGATAGGAAGATATTAGTGAGAGTTAAAATATACTAATTAAATATGAAAATATCTTCTAAGGATAAGGTCATTTTCCAGTGATATAGATGAAGGTATATTGTGATGATATCATCATCATTTTCATCATCATCTCTTCTAATAGGATTGCACTGATAATTTCTCAGATTAGGCACTATGCAGTGAGATGAGATGCACTATGCAGAACCAGATGGAACTGCAGTGTATGAACACATCTAGTAGGAATAAATATGAACTTTAAGAACAGTCTGATAAGCAAATGTGTGTGTACAGGCAGCATACCTTCTGCAGGATATCAACAGGAAAAGCAAATTAAAAAAAACAAGAATTACAATGCAACAAAAGGATGTGCATTTACCTTTACCTGGAATAATGTCACTTGAAAACTATGGAGTTCATCTCGGGTTACAATATTTAGGATTGAGTTACATATCATGTGCAATTCACAGCTCCATTTCACTTTCTTTGAATTTTGTCAGCACGGTGTAGTGATTTGAGTGCTGAACTAGGACACTGGGAGACCAGGGTTTGAATGCCCACTCAGCCATGGAAATCCACTGGGTGATCTTGGGCAAGTCATAATAATATAATAAAATAATAATTTTTTATTTGTTACCTGCCTCTCCTCAAGGCAGAGTACAACAGAAATTAAAATACAATTAAAAGCACATTATACTATTATACACTATTATATATTGCACACAAAAATACACTAAAGACAGAAAACTGTTCAAAATACAAATATATCATCATTAAATATCATTGGGTAAAAGATTCCGCTGCGTTGCCCTGCCTCTCGCATTGCTAGCTTGTGCTCTCAGCTAATTTCCCCAAACTTAGTTAATTGTGAGCGCATTTAGGTGTCCCTACCGGGACCCCCAGTAAACAGGGTAACAGTTGCCATAAATAAAAAATGATTTGGAAGCACACAACAACAGCAAGTGCATTTCTAACACAAGAAAAAACAACAGGGATTATAGAAATTCATTCTCCATGTTGTTTTAACTTTCATGAAACAAAGTAGTATATGTTACAGGGAATAAGGTAATAAAAACTGGTATGATCCTTAAAAATGGTCCTAAAAATACAATGTTTATGTGCCTGAAAAAACATCATTTCTTTCAGTTTATAGTAGAGTGAGTGGTTTGGTAAGAAGGAAATAACTGGGTCTTCTGAGGGAAAATACTAACACACACATATATGCAACAGAAAAACTAAATGTAAGACAGAGCAAATGCTCTACTACATCAGGGATATACGTGGCTCCTCAGATATTGTTGATATTGCCCAGTTTTCCTCATCATTGCCCGTGCTGGCCAATGTGACAAACTGCCAAAAAGAACTCTTACGAGGCTGGGGAGTTAATTAGTGTTATAATATGTGCAATGTGCCAGGAGACCCATTGTCTCTGTTCAGCTCACTGTCAATGGATTGAAGTTTGTGGATATATTTCAATTCTGCTGTTTCTCTTTCCAGTTTTCCTTTGTAGTTCCTTTGTTCAAGGATTGCTGTTCCGAGGTCCGAGACAAAATGACCAGGAAGAGTGAAGTGTTCTGCAACTCATTTTTGTGCATTCTTATTCCTAATGTCTGATTTCTGTCCGTTTATCCTCTGGTGCTGAGACTGGCCTGTTTGCACAATGTAGAGTACTGAAGGGCATTGTTGACAGAGGATGGCATGTATTATTTTAGAGCAATGGTTCTTAACCTGGGGTTCACAGTGTCCTCACAAAGAGTCCACAAAGCCTCAAAGGCTGCTCAGACTGTCTCCACCCCACAGCAGAGTGTCCACCTGACAGGAACCAAGGTGCAGGCAGGTGACTGGCTGGGCCTACATGTTCCTATCATGTGGCCATTGCACTGCAGGGAGGAGACAGGCTACCAGCTGAACAACAGTGGAGCTGACAGCCAGCCAGACAGCTACCTTGGAGAAGAGTGAGATGGGAGAAGGAAGGAAGGAGGGAGTTTAGTTGACATCAGTGCTGAGGAGAGCTGCCAGCCCCTTTGCTTGCTGGTACTAGGGTTTTAAATCTTGAGTTAAGTCTTGGGGGTCTGCAGCAACAAAAGATATTTAAAGAGGGTCCTTGGTAAATAAAAGGTTAAGAACCACTGCATTAGAAGATGAGCAAGTGAAAATACCTCTGGTATTGTGGGTGATGTGATGAAGTCCTGTTATGACATTTCCCAATTAGATGTGTGGGCAGAGTTGACATCTGGGTTTGTGGCAAGGTCTTGTACCTGTTTCCCGATCTGTATTACAGCATGGCAAGTAAAAGACTATAGACAACCTCACATCTTTTTTCTGGTTCCCACTCAGCATCACACTACATCCAATAATTTCCTCTAACATTGATATGGTTATCTACTCACCTTGGCTTTAGGCAATACTTTTCCTGCCTTTGGCCATTTCCGCACTACACTCTTATAGCACAGTTATTCCACTTTCAACATCTTATGGAATCCCGGGGTTTCGGGATGGGCGGGCTGGCCCCTCCCGCAACTGCAAACCCCAGGATTCCATAGGATGTTGAAAGTGGAATAACCGCACTATAAGAGTGTTGTGCGGAAATGGCTTTTGTCTTCCAACAACCATTGTCACCTCGGACCATACCCACAAGTTTTGCATTTCTACTCCTACTCACACATACCATCTGCTCATTCATAGCTGTAATAGTCTGTTTACAGTTCGCCCTCCACATTTGCAAGTTTAGCTTTCACTAATTTGATTATTTATGAGTTTCTAGCTCCTCGCCCCCCACTTTGTCTCACATGATTGTGCCCCTGCCAGATTGTCAGAAGAGGCAAATTGAGACCTGCATCAAAAGTTTCCCTAACAGCCATTGCAATGTACTGGCCTCTCCAAGTTTCTCCTCCTGAAGCCCTTCCCCTCCTGCCTCGTGCAAAACGCCAACCACATTGTCAGAGGAGACAAACACAGACTAATATTAAAGATGTCAGCAGCAGTCACTCTGATAATTGTTCCACAATTCTGCTTGTTCCAGATTGTCAGGCCAAGCAAACTCAGTCCTGCATTAAAGGTTTCCTTAACAGGCGTTGTGATCCACTTGCCATGGTGGTCCTATGCCCCTGACCCTTGTGGATATTGAGGGACAACAAATTCCATGCAAGTAGAGTCAAGTATACAAATTTCTTTCTTTTGCTACCAACTTCTTTCTCTCAATTAGTCTCAAGTATGTCACAATACCCCTCTGCATACTGATCCAGACTAACATGGCTAGGATTTGAATTCTATGTACCTATATAAATGACATATAAGTACTTTTCATCCAGAACACTCACAAGATAAATTGGCTGGAATTGTTGGTTAGTCTCAGTTTTGGTAGATCTGTTGAAATGAACATAGGCAAATCTAACTGAAGCTGTGGCACTGTCCTAGTTGGGATTAACAAGAGAATTTAGGCTAATGTCTACAATCAAGCCCTACAATAGAATCACATCTGTTTATCCTTATTTAACAGATGGGACAGCTTAAGGATATACAGCAGGCATTTCTCTAACAAGGTTACCCACCGAATGAATTTCAATAACTCCATTCCTCTGGAGTGCCTTCTTCAGTCATATCATGGGTCATTTCCGCACTAGCCTGTTCTAGCGCGACGATTCCACTTTCAACCTCCTCTGGAATCCTGGGGTTTGCAGTTTCGGGAGGGGCCGGCCGGCCCCTCCCGAAACTGCAAACCCCAGGATTCCAGAGGAGGTTGAAAGTGGAATCATCGCGCTAGAACAGGCTAGTGCGGAAATGGCCATGGTGTGGAGCTGATCTTGGGCTCCCGTCGGCTATGCCAGTGGAGAACAACCTCTGCCAGGCTGTACCAACCGGTAAAGCTTTGAGTATGGTACGTCTGCCACCTAAGAACCAGCCAGGCTAAGTCCAAAAGCTTATGGCCAGGTTAACCAGCACATAAGGTAACTACTGCAATTACGTGGAGTAATTGTGATCTACATTAGTGAAGTTACTGCCCACATTGATGAAAACACAGTTCTCCAACATGTGTACGTTGGAATCTTACATATTTGGAAAACAAGTCCATTCTGAATGTTTGTAATATGGTTCCATATTAATCTTTGTCAGCACTGCTCATCCTTTTTTGGTGCAGAAGATGGTTTAATACTCCCGGAACGGATGTGTTTGTTTTTCCATCAGCAGCAGAAACACCTTCTCTTTTAACCTCCCCAAGTGTGGCCACAAGTCCTTTTAGAGCATAGTCGCCCATTTGAAAGTCCGTCAGAGGCCAAGGTTGTTTCTGCATTACACTGTTATAGCGCTATTATTCCACTTCCAACATCCTATGGAATCCCTGTGTTTGCAGTTTAGGGAGGGGCATTTAGAATTCTCAGCCAGAGAGCTCTTTGGCCTCACTAAACTACAAACCCCAGAATTCCACAGGAGGTTGAAAGTGGAATCATCGCGGTATAACAAGCTAGTGCGTAAATGGCCCAAGTTTGGTTTAAAATGAAAGAACGCTACCGATCTGGGCAGTTTGCACTTGCAGAGCAGACTCTCAGCAGGCGTACAAGTCATCTGGCCACCGCCTTCCGCGTTTGAGATGCGCTGTAATTCTTGGTTAAATTATGAAAATCACGTCCAACGTTGCACGTGTGCATAGACATTAGCACGTGAGCCAATATACACGTTTGTGCACTCTTTTGTCCTCCCCCCCCTTTTTTAAACCTAACGTGTAAGCGGGCACCTACTCCACTCCCCACTTTAAACGGTCTTCTGCCAGCAGTAAGTAAAAAAGGCACGTCAAACACGTTAAGATCCGATGGAGTTTTGCATCCATGTTTAAATATTTAAAGATCCGATGGAGTTTTGCATCCATGTTTAAATGTTTAAATATTTGAAAGGATGCCACATAGAGGAAGGAGAGGGCTTGTTTTCTGCTGCTCCAGAGACCAGGACAAGGAGCAATGGATTCAAGCTGCAGGAAAGGAGATTCCACCTGAACCTCAGGAAGAACTTCCTGACAGTCAGGGCTGTCCGGCAGCGGAATCTGCTGCCTCGGAGTGTAGTGGAGTCTCCTTCCTTGGAGGTTTTTAAGCAGAGGCTGGATGGCCATCTGTCGGGAGTGCTTTGAGGGTGTTCCTGCATGGCAGGGGGTTGGACTGGATGGCCTGTGTGGTCTCTTCCAACTCTGAATTTCTATGATTCTATGATCCGTTTTAAGCCGACAATCGAAAAAAAACTGCTGCTCCCCCCAAAGGGTGTTGCTTTCACAGGCAAACAGCCAAGCGCGAGGCACCGGGGCGCGGAGGGTAGGCGGGGACCTCTGGCACCACACGCCTTTATTATATTATACTGTACGTTATTTTCCCCGGAGTGAACTACGTCCTCGGCTGAGGCGGAGGCCGAACTCCACAGCGGAACTCCAGGGAGAAGCGGCTGAGAGAGGGAGGAACGCGCCATCCACTGGCAGCCAATCACCGCCTGCCGGTAGCGATTCAAACGCGGCCTCTCGGCCAATGGGGTCGCTTGGCGCCTCGTCCTTCGCGCCTCCCCGCCCGAGCGGGGGAGGGGTTTGGAGCGTCGCCAGTCTCCGCTGCTTCGCTCCTGTAACCGTCGCTGGAGGCGGTTGGTTCTCGCGGCCGTTGCAGCCTCGGCTCCATTCGCCCAGTCAAGGGTTCTCGTCGCTCGGCGGAGTCCTTCGCTGCCCAACCACACGCGGGACACGGTGGCCAGGTGAGGGCGCGTTGTTTGCGGGACGGGACACACCCCTTCGGCGGCGCCTTTCCGAGGAGGGAGGGCACCGGGTGGTCGCCGCCTCCTGCGCCCTCCTCCATTTTCTGAGGCCTTGGCAGGCGCGGTGGCGTCGCGCCATGGCTTCCTTTTTTAGGCGTCGCCCCTCCTCGCCGTCTCCGTCGGTCTTCACTCCGCCGGGCTTCGTCCTATCCCGAGGGGTCTGGGCCGGCCGCTTTTCTGTCTCTCGCCCGAGTTTTGTTTTCGAGGCAATGCAAAAACCGCCTCCTAACGAAGCCGCGGGGTCGGTCCTCCTGTGGGCCGCATGAGGGCGCCGCCGAACTTGTGAAAATGGGCTGTGGTATTCTCTTCAGGGGGAAACGACGCCGCCCCGTTAAGAGCAGCTTGGCTCCGTGTGGGAGCGGGTTCGCGTGGGTGTGACGACGAATAGGAGCGAAATCTTAACGGCCGTGTAAAGGGTTTGAAAGCTGTGGTTGCCGTCAGGAGGGAGTCTGACCCGCTGAACTCGCTCGGCCTCATTTGCAAATAAAAGCACTCTAGGATTGGGCTTGTCAGTTGAGGGGTTTCCCCCCCCCAAGGCTCGGTCGCATGCACTCTCCTAGTCCTTACGTTGTATTTGTTCAGAGAATCATAGGATTGGAAAGGGCCACAAGGGCCCTTTAATTCATCCCCCTGTCATGCAGGACTGCACTGCTAAACAACTCCGGAAAGATGGGTTTAGGTTCCCTTTATGCTTTTTTTAAGGTTTCTGAGAGGAGTGAGATAAACGGTCCTTCTCACTGGCGTATATGCTCTCGTTTGAAATAAGCCCTGATGTTCAGCTGCGGGTTCCTATATTCGATAGAGGTGATAAGACAAAAACAGCGGACAGAAAGCGAAAGGACAAGTTGTTTGTGGGTTATAAGGCTGTGTTTTGCTAAGAGCAAAGATTTCTTTGTCTTTGTTGTTACCTGCCGTAAGTGGACTTGACTTATGGCGAACCCGTGAATGTTGTTGATGTTTGCTGTAAAATGTATATGGCTGCTTGTTAGCAAACTTCTAAACTTGTTTTTTGTGAGCCAGAAGGTAGAGCTGCATGTTAGGGTTGTGACCTGTACTATCATACTGGTATTAGGAGTGCAACAGTGTATTTGTGGTGTCTTCCTTGCCCAAGCAGAAGGAAACATGGTAGCACCTAACTCTGAATTAGTTTTCAAATCACACTGAAGTAGTGGAAAGGTGCAGTCATCCTTCAAAATGCAGTGTGGATCACTGAGGGGGGGATAACAGATATGCCCGTGTTTTGGTTGGTACTGTGGAAGGCACCGGCATCCTGTCATTCCATGGAACTATGTACACCTTCTAGCATGCTCTGTGAAGCTTAAATAAGCCCTGTGGAGCACTTCAAAATTCAGTAACTACAATTTCCTATAATCTGTATTTAGATGAGATGTAATTCATGCAAATACAGGACCAGCGCATCTGATATAGTCAACAAGAGGTCCTACTTCATAAAATGCAGTATGAAATGATATTGTTATAATTTATATGACCTTTACACTACCCAACTTTAGCATTATGATTCTAATTTAGCTATTGCTGGTGCCTGTGCAGTCCTGAGATCGCAGTTTGGAGAGGCACTACATCTCTCTGACAGAATCCTAAATACTTTCTCCTAAATTGCACATTATGGGATTCCTCAGAATGTAGCCATTATGATTGGAGTAAAATCGTAGTGTTGTAATTGTGTAGTGTGAAAGAGCCCTTAACTGTGAGGACAACCTTGTAATGGAAGAGGTCTCTGCCCAAGTATTATCAGGAATGAAGTTCTATTTTTGTCCTAATTATTATTCATAGTAAGCTCTGCAGAACTGTCTTAGGAATCATACCTATGTGAAGCTCTCAGATACATAAGGATGTTCTTTGTGTTTTAAGGACAGCTATAAGGTAGCAATACTGTAATAGCAACTGTGAAACATTTATGTAACACAATTTTCAGATGTTATTCGGCTGCAATTCCCATAAGCCAGCACAGTTAATGGTGAGGGATAATGGGAGTTGCAATTCTGCAGAATCCAGGGGCCTCCTTATTCCCAACCCAGTGTAACAATTAAGATTTATTTGAATAAGCTGTAACTGAAATCCATGAGCCAGAATGATGTGGTTTGAGTGCTGAGCAACAATTCTGGTGACTAGGGTTCAAATCCCTCCTCAGTCATGAAAACCCACTGGTGTTTAGGCAAGTCGGATTCTCAGCCTCAGAGGGAGGCAAAGGCAAAGCTCTCTGTGAACAAATCTTGCCTAGAAAATGCCCTGAAGGTATTGCCTTAGGGTCAGGAATAAGTACAGGAAAGCAGGTGTAATAAGTCAGCAGAAAAAAGGAGATTGGGCTCCACGCGCTTATGAATGACCCAAGTTTATTCTTTAAAAAGCTCAACATGTTTCAGCCTGTTTATGAATTAATTGATCTTCAGGGATGTAAGTCCAATTTACAACAGAAATTTCTGGAATTGCTGCTGCACTCTTTATAAATTGGACTGATACACAATAAAGAAATCCACTTGCTAAATTCCATCTAAAGTAGGCCCATTGAATCAGTTGGTGAATAGTAAGTCAGAATCATAGAGCTAGAAAGGATGCCAAAGGCCAACTGGTTCAGTACCCGCCAGTACAGGAATCCACAGTTAAAGGTTCCCTGGGAGGTGGCCAGTTTAACCTCTGCTTAAAAATTTCAAATGGAGAAGACACCACCACCTTCTGAGACAGTCTGTTACACTGTGTGAGCAGCTTTTGCTGTCAGGAATTTCTTTCTAATGTTTAGTTAGACTCTTCTTTCTTGTAATGACGCTATTGTGCAGGTACTGTCCTCTGGAGCAACAGGCAACAAGCTTATTCTCTTTTTCTTCCATATGACATCTTTTAAATATTTGAATACAGACTTATCTTCACCAGGCTAAATGTGCCCAGTTCCCTCAGTCATTCCTGATAGGGCTTGATTTCCACAGTCTTTACCGTATTGTTTACCTTTCTGTGAACTCATTGTAGCTTGTCAACAAACTTCTTAAAACTGTAGTGCAGAGGCAAAATGTACCTAAAGACCATTGATTCAGTGAGTGTGTGCCACTTAAGATGAACAGTTGGATTTAGATATAAGTAGTGTTATGATTGTTTAGTACAGAGCTTTACAAATGGTGTGTCTTGACATGTTAATGTGTTGGCTGCAGTGTGTTGATGTGTCACACGAACATAACTGGTGGAGCAGCTGCCTGTCGTGCCACCACAGCGGGCCAGGCCTGGGTGAAGGAGCTGCCACTGCTGCCACTCCAGGCCAAGCAGTAGTGGTGGTGGGCCAGGCCCATGTGAAGGGGCTGCCTCTCTTGCTGCTGCTGCTTCTGCCACCCCAAGCCGAGGAAGACCCTGGCAAGGGCAGCAGCAACGGTGGGCCAGGCCCATGTGGAGTGATTGCCTCCATTGAATTACTTACTGAATTATTGTGTCACAAAATGATGCATGTCTAAAAGGTGTGTCATCAACATGAAAAATTTGGAAAGCTTTGGTTTAGTATCACTTTTTTCTTATTCCTGATTATGTGTTGGTGCAGGAAATGAGTGCATTATATACCGCCATTTCCTAAATTAATAAATATAAAATGATATTTGGAAAGTTACACACAGTGTACCTTCCTAGATGTTGTAAACTGCTCTGTTAGATGTACATTAAAATATTTTAGTGATCAAATTTGTTGTTGTTGTGCAGTGCACTCAGGGTCACCCAGTGGGTTTCCGTGTGAAGCAGAGAATTGAACCCTGATCTCCAGGGTCATAGTCCAGTGCTCAAACCACTACATCATGATGGCTCTCTATCAAATTTGTAGCAGTGTTTAAAAAAATATACAACAGTCAGTCATAAGTCAGTCATAAGTTAGGGTTTTAAATCCTACCTTGAATCCTGCCTGTGGTTTATTCAGAATAGCTCTGAAATTGTTGCCTAATGTTTTCTTCTGCTAAAATTAATATAATGCAATATTAATATCAAAAGATTCAGTACATGATAGAATCATAGCTGGAAAGGGTGGAGGACATTTGACTGTCCAGGTGTTTTGACCTATAGTTCTCATCAATCCTATACAGCATAGTCAGAACCTTTGGAGGGCAGAAATATGAGGTGGCTATGTTTTTCCGTGGAATTTTTTTCACACCACACATATATGTGTGCCTGTGCACACTCACGTTTATTTATAGTTGAGCTGTATTTAGGTGGATTAAATATAGGATATGAAGTTCTAGCTTTTCATCCGACATTAATGAAGCATTAATGAATGGTAGCGCTCAGTGGAACAGACTAACAAATGAATGCACTGCTCAGCTTGCTTATATTTCACAGAATCTGTTGTTTCTCAGTTGGTCACAAATACAAGTAGTCAAGACAAAACGTGGTAATTTTCTTGTGACAACACTCACATCATCCATTAGTGAAATAAAATGGTCAACTAGTTGTACTGAATGAGGTTTTTTTTCTCAACTTGAAATGGAATTGATAAATAGTTCTGAGAAGGCACTATAGTTGCATTTTAGCAAAATGAAAGCTTAGCAAAAGAAAGTTAAACTGTTGATATTGCAAACTTCTCTCTTTAGGGATGTGTCCTAAAATAGTGTTATTGTAGTCCTTTTTTTAAAAAGGGGGTGTATATGTTGTTCTATTTATTTTATTATAAATATTCCAATAACATTATTTCCACGTAAAGTTTTGAATATCTTTAAATATAATATGTAAACCAAATGTGCTGTATCAGATATTATTTGTCTGGGAAATTTTCCACTTTTTGCTTTTTCCAGAAAACTCACATCACTGCGAGAGGGCTAGTATGGTCCCACTGCCCCAGTATTATGGCACTTTAAAGACTGAGAGGATATAGTGATAAGTTCTTGCAGGTAAATTTCTTTCATCGTTTGCATCTGATATTGCAAATTTTTGCCTGCAGAAGTTCACACTATAGGTTGTTAGTCTTTATCTTTTTTGTTGTAAGAAACAAACTTAGCCATGCCTAGAGTACATGGTAGAGTTGATTCTGACATCAAATTATTACAAATATCCTAACATTTTTTCCTGTGGTTCTATTGCATTCTTCAACTGAGAAGTGCTGCCTAAATGGCTAACACACTGTACTCCCCCATCCTGTCCCCTTCCCCTTCCCCATGCGAGTAGGTGACGGAGCATACACACACACACACACACACGCTCCCTTCTCATGCTCCCCTGTCCCATTCCCTTTTCCTTCCTTCTCTGTTCCATAATAAATAGTGTAGCGAACAAAATTCTCTTGATTTGTGTGGGGCAACAATAGAGGAAGGTGGCTTTTCAGTGGGATCTCCTGACTAAGTTCAACTGGCTTCAAGCAGCAAGACTTCACTCTTGCACCAGACAAAAGGAGTCATGAAGTACAGTGTCCCCTCCCATACTGCAACCTCCACACACACACAAATGCTTGGTCACATGAAGCATCACGTCCCATTATCGTCAGCGAGCTTAGTGGGTACATGTTGTGTCCATTGACTATAATGGAATGCAGTGCCTCCCATGTTTTGTTTTACCTGGGCATTCTGGGAGTGAAGCCTCTACATATACAGAGGGCGCACTGTATTTAGATACTTTTTCATTGCCTCTTCAGGTTGTTGCCATTCACTCCTGAGAGAGTATAAATTATTTGGGAAGAGCCTGCTTATTGAAAATGGGTAGTCCTCAATTAATAAACACCTGTGATGAGGCACTTAGTTGATCTCAATAGATGAGTCAGTCCTCTTGCCCATCATGGGCATCTTGATTGTACAGAATGTTGGTCTTATCATTCAGTGCCTTTGACTAGTCTCTAGAAGTGACTGCTGCAGGTAAGGTGGTGGCCAACTCTTGTACCAGATTAGTGGTACAATTAGTGTGACTTGTTTTATGTTAAAATATATTAATAGTGCTGTTCTGTGTCTGTTCATAAGTAAATCACAATGAGATAAATGGGAATTAAGTGCAGCTAAGTGGATTGAAGCCTGGATATAATTTGCTACTTAGCAATTGAAATGTATGAGTTTTGATTAGTTATATGCTTTACAGAGGTGTGTGGTGTTTATTTAGCAGTAATTTTGGGCTAGCAGAGAGTAATCAAAAGGGCTGAAAATGTTATGAAAAGAAACTAATTAGTTTCTTAAGTCTGAAGTTTTTATTTTGCAAATAACATACTTTATTTGGGATGGGAGATCACTAACACACATTCACTGTGAAGTTGTCTCTGGTACTGAATTACTCATAGTTAAGGTTTTGTTTTTTATTTTGAAAAGATGATGTAATTTTAGATTGTCTTATAGTCCACAGTCTACATCTTGGGCAATTTCACAACATTACACTATATGTGGTTGTTGAATCACAATCTTTAAAAGTCCCTGTTTAGCTAGGAATTAGTATATTAGCATTCAACCAGGAATGAGGAAGTGCAATCTACAGATTGTATGTGGCCCCAGCCTGATTTCATCCCCTCTGCACCCTAAAATTAAGAAAAACCTAGTGATTTTTCATGTCATTTTCAGGTCAGGAAAAACATGCCCATGTGGCCTGTTGAGTGTGTGTTTGTAAAATTGTCTCCCATCACAGTTGCCCACTCTTAGATCCTTGCGATGTTGGAAATTAAAGGGCTTGTAAGAGGATTTACATATCCCTCATTGCTCTCAAGCAACATAAGGTGGCAAGAAATTTGGATTGAATTTCTGTTTATTAGAGTGGGAAAACAGAGTGAAGAATAACTTTTAGTTTCTTCAACTTTGTATGCTATCAATTATTCCTGTCTTTTTATTTTCCTTTCGAGGATTGTTTGAAAAATGCCTAGGAGAAAGTTTGCTGATGAAGAAGTAGTGATGGGACGGTGGCCTGGAAGTGTTCTGTACTATGAAGTACAAGTAACCAGCTATGATGACCGCAGTCATCTTTATACCGTTAAATATAAAGATGGAACTGAACTTCAATTAAAAGAAAGCGATATGAAGGTAAGTATTCTCCTGAATGAATAATTTTAAATTGAAGCTTTCTTGGGCACATTCCTGAAGCTTTTATTGGGGCTTAAACTGGGTTTTTGTAGTACTAAAATAAAAGCGTAGTTTATAATGATACACTAAAGTGGTGGCCATTATATTCCCTTTCCATTTATTTTCTTATTTAGCATGTCTTAAGGTTAGGCCATCCAGCTGGTTTTAAAATTGAATAATAATATGCATTTTTATAAAGTGTTCAGGAGATTTCATTTCCCTATTGGCAAAATATGGCCCTTACTGTTTGAATTATAATAACTGATCTTGCTAAAGTTTATGTCATTACACATTTTGAAATACATCTGTACAAGTGACCTTCTACGTTTGCAGGTTTGACTTTCACAGATTTGATTATTCGTGAATTTGTCCAACCCCTGCGCCCCGAGCTCAGGCACTTCTTTTCCAGGGAAACCTTCCCTCAGCACTTCCAATCAGGTCATTCAGCCCTTTAAAAACCCACCTCTGGTCCAGCTCTTCCACCACCTGTTTCCTGGTCAGCTAAGGATGGATCATAGACAATTTCTGAACACCACAAACCCTCTCCCAATGTTCCCCCACACCTAAGGAGGAAGTGTGTGAGTGTGTGAGAGAGAGAGAGAGAGGGGGGAAAGTATACTGCCACCATGCCAACACACCCTCTTTCCGTCTCCTTTCTCCAGCCTGGACTCTGGATGCCCACTCTCCCTGCCATGCCTTGGCCCCTTTCCCACAGAGACACACGTGCACACATGCATTTTGAGATTTGCAGGTTTTCCAGTTCTGTGAGGGTCCTGCACCCACCCTAGCAAATGTGGAGGACCAACTGCAATCACACATTCTTTAACAAATGATACAGTGTTACATTCCTTCCAATAACTTGTTGAAGGACACATTTCCTATAAAATGGATGGGACTCAAATAACCAGCCAGCTATTATCAGATTGCAGTTCTTAGTCTTCCTCATCATCTGTGCTGGCGAGATTGCTGGGATGTGTAGTTGAGCAATACTTGGAGGGCTGAATCTCTCCTGCTGCTACTGTGTTAATTATTTGCGCTATGGAACATATATTTAACCCACAACTGACAATATGGCTTCATCTTGCCATTTAGGATCTCTTTAGTTAGTGGGTATATGCAGGTGTAAGTTAGCATACACCTGTATATCTTGATTTTTGGTTGCAATGGAGGTTGGTATTCCCTCCCCTGCAGACCTCCCATAGAGACGCTGAAGAATGTCCATCTATGTCTCTGTAGCCAGATGAGAAGGATTACATAAGCTGTTGAGACTTTTGGAACACCTCAGTAGATATAATTGTTTTATGTCTGGCTATAGGCATATAGCCAAACACGTGCAATCCTACTTGGTCTTCTGCAGCCGTAAATGAACATAAGTAGGAGTCTGTAGCAGCTATATTGTCTGGAATGGTGGTGTTAAATTGCTCAGTGCAATATAATTCTACATGTGGAACTACTGTGCTACGGTGAGTCATGCAGGATTTTGGCCTTTGTGCTGAAATTAAATTACAGCAGAAACTGAAGACCAAACATTGTTACCCTCAAGTAGGTCACAGTAATTACTCTAGTTATGCTGGTTCATTTAATAGTGATTAGTTCCTGCAGAGTGTGAGCTTAAATATATTGTTTTTCTGGTACTGCTGTACCAGTTGGAAAAGAAATTCCTTCCTTTCCCCACTTGCCTGTAGCCCTCAGAGCTACCTCTAACTGTTCCCATGCTTCTGCAAGAGTGGTAATTCTGGGGAGGGTATATGTGGGAAGGAGAACTGAACTTGAGATAGCTGCTCTTGAGTCAGTCTTGTCCTGGTTACTGAGTGTGAGGATCACTGGTTTAGGTTTAACTCGAGTGACATTACTGAACTGAAATCATTTGCAAGAATATGAAGCTCTTTATAGAAAGTAGATATTGGTAACTGGTTGCTAGTTTACAAAACTGAAATAATGTAATTGATTTCATTTATTTTTCTAGTCAGTGTCATCTTTTCGGTTTAGAAAGAGCAGCTCTTCCTCAGGTTCTCCATCAAGAAGAAGTGGGAGCAGATCTAGATCAGGCTCCAGATCTCGATCACCTGGTCGACCAGCAAAACACAAAAAGCGTTCTTCTTCTCAAAGCAGAGAGCCAAAAACTGAAAAAAATATGATTGGGGAACCGAATTTGATTCCTTTGGTATTTCATTTTCTATTTAAGGTTTTTTTGGTTTAGTCTGATTTGTTTTCCCACATGTTTCTAATTTTTATTTACTATTTTATGGTATGAACCTAAAATATTGAAATACCTTTCTTCAGTTGAAATTGAAAATTTTGATGTAATCTTAGTCATATGACACAACTTCATTTATGGATGCACAGTCCTTAAATGTCTAAGTGAAACGGTTCAACCATAAGTAACTATGTGTGTTAACAAGGATATGTGTCTAGAAGAAAGTATTTACTTTCCATGGGCTTGTTTTTCCCAAACCAGTAAGGGCTAATGAGGCAATGAGAACATAGTAAAGATTAGTAGGATTGCCTGCCATCATTGCCACCAAAGTTTTTCTGAAGAATGCTTGAGAAAGTCAGTTCTGATACAAGCCTGACCTCCAGATTGGAGGTAGACAGATAGGAACCTGTTTGTGACACTTTCGAAATGTTTCAATGTAGTTTCTCTTTAAAATAAAATTTTAAAATGCATATTTTAAAGGGAATTGCTACAGACACGAGGGTTTTCAGAAAAGAACTTCTAGATTTGTGGGCTTTTATTCAGTTTTTAAAAATGGTTTACAGTGCAGTAGAGATAAAGCAATGGATTTTCATGTGAACACATGTGGAGGTGACATTATTTGCTTATTTCCCTTGGTTATCTTTATAGTCTTTTTGTTATGTTCTATAGTGTTGTGATATATATGTGTGCATCACTTTTTGTTAACATTAAGATCCATTAAAATTCTTCATTTATTTATTATTCTGGGTTAATGTACTTTTTTACATTATTAATTGTAACAATTTTTTTAAAAGATGCAAAGCAAATTCCATTGCTACCCAGATTCAGCTGTTGCCACCCAGATTTAGCTGTTGCCACAAATCTGAACTAAAATTTAACTAAGAATTCTTAAAACTTCAGCTTATTTTGTAGCTTGTTCACATTCCACAGAATTTGATTCCTTTGTATGTCTGGTGTTGTGTATATATGTGCCTTCAAGTCACTTGTTGACTGATGGTGACTCCATGAGTTTTATAGGCTTTTATTAGGCCAGGAATACTCAGAGGTGGTTTTGTCAGTTTTTTCCTCTGAAATAGACCCTACAGCACCTGGTATTCATTGGCTGTCTCCCATCCAAGTACTAACCATAATGGATCTTCCTTAGCTTCCCCAATCAGATGGAATCTGGTACTTTTAGGATATTTAGGCTCTTAGACATCAATTATGAACTACAAATGTAATTCGTAATCCTAGTTGCAGAATCTGTTTTTCTTAAATAATGTTTTCCATATTAGAAACACTGATTTTTCCTCCCTCTATCTAGAAACTTCATGAAAACAATACCAACCAGTATAATGGAGAGCCAGATATCACAGAAGTGACCTACCCTTCCCCTCGCAGCGTTTTAGAGGTACGAAATGCCAGAATAGTTTGACACACATTTCAAGTAATATTGGATGTCCACATTTAATTGTTCTTTAATTGTTTAGAAAGAAAAAGAAAGAATTTTTCAATGAGGTAGAATGCAGGTTAAACAAATGTCTTAGACATATTGCAAAGTATTGACTGCTGGTTATTCTTAAATTTTGTTAATTTATATCAAATGAAGATATAAGATGACTGTATAGAGTGTCAAGAAAAGGGACAAAATAGGGAAAGCATTTGGAGATAATGTTTGAGTTGAGGACTATTTTTTCAGTAAGTGATACTCCAAGTTTGGAAATCATCCCTTCCCTGCTTTACTGTTTGTGTTTTAGCGCCAACGGATTGAGTCTGAACAAGCAAGACAGCGCATTCTGGAACGATATAGTTTGTATCCAAGAAATGAGGAGAAGAGAACACAGGAGGTGTATTCAGAAGAGAGAATTTTTGAGACTCCAAAACCTATTGGAAAAGTATGCCAGAAGACAAAAGAACTAGAATTTGGAGGAAAGATTGGTATGATAACCTTGGAAGTAGCTAGTTGTAATTGAAGACAATTTCTGAGCCTCATGTGCACTCTAACATTCATATGACATTCTTGCATTTAAACACTTCCAATTCATTTGAGAGAGAAACTCTGAAAATGTAGATTATATGTATACAGCAACCATGTCCATTAAAATCAGCTGCAGATCTTGTATCCCTGGAGCAGTTGCTGTGATCAGCTGGAGTCTGTTCTGTCAGTTGAGATGCAGCACACTGATCCCGCCCCCACCGCAAGTGATCTCTAGTGTGTGGGGGATTGCAGTTGAGACAGGGAGCCTACTTCTGACTGTCGTGCCAGCAACTATCCAGTAGAGGATGGTGAGAATGTTAGTGTGCTGTCTCCTGGTTGACAGGAGAGCAGGCCCTCATTTACCAGAGTTGTTATGTAGTCCCTACACTATTGAGTATGTTGAGATCATGAATATGAATCAGTTATGAATATGTAATTTCTGGAATTATGTAGGTTATGCATTCATAACTGTGATAAGTGAATTCCAGATAATGATTTTAATCAGATTTATTGCATCACAAAATATATCTTTGTTGTTTCCTACTATGCTTGAATGTCATTGGAATTTTGGCAGGTAGTTAGAATTGGGGTACTTTCTGTTGCATCTGTGTGACCAAACAGCTTTTAGATTGCTACTAAGACCTCCATTGCCAGTATTACATTTTGGCTTTCAGAAGTCTCAACTAGTGTGACCAATGGACAAGAATGCTTAGAGGTAAAATTAAGCAATGTTTGGTAACCAGAGTTGGAAACAAAATTACTAAGAATAGGCAAGTTTGTGTAATTGCTACAGTTGTGTAGCAAAAATATGTAACAGGTGACAAAAGACAAGTGTAGAAACATCTGAGCATGGTCTGTATTATAATAATCACAGTCCTGTCATGTGGAAAAATGTGAATATCAGCATTGGTAATTTGATTCTCAATTTTATAAAAAAGGGCTTATCTAACAACATTTTTTTTCCTGTGGGAGTCAAATTTCCTTTTGTTTTCTGTTTAATTTCTGATTGTGTTGCATTTAATTAACTCTGTTTTGATTTTTTTTTTTTTTTGCAGGTGCCTTTTTCATGATACTTCTCATGCCTGCAACAGTATTTTATCTGTTGTTAATGTGTGCACAGAAAGATCCCAGTGTTCTAAATTTTCCTCCTCCTCTCCCAGCTTTTGAAAGTTTATGGGAGGCAAGAGTGTTTGGTGTCTTTCTGCTTTGGTTCTTTCTCCAGGCCTTGTTTTACTTACTGCCTATAGGAAAGGTAAAACATTTTAGCAAGTAGAAATTTGCATTTGTATGATGATATTAAATTTGGTTCTAATTTTAACTTCCTGCAGTTTAAAAAAATGGTTGGAAATAGTTTGTTATGCAATAATTATGGTATAAATTGGTAGGGAAAGCAAACTTTCATTACAGATTTCAGAGCTGTTGTTATCCTCCACCCTAATTCATATCTATCCAGTTAAGGTCTTTATTTATTAGGAAATTTATAATTATTTGGAATTGTTTTTTGTGATGCAGACAGTTGTCCCCTCCCCCCCCGAAATCCGTTGGTTTGGGGATTACTTGATTTTGTGTTTTTTCTTGCTGAGAATGAACATATTATTATTTGCCAGATACACTTTTAGACACCTTCCTGAAAGGGGTTGCTTCATTTGCAGACTCATTGGGCTAGATCCAGAAAAAGTTCATTGAATAAAACATCTCCTTCTTTAGTGGAGCTTCTCTATGGGCTGAGGGAAGAGGATGAGGCAATATTTGCTGGTTTCCTTCCATTCATCCTGTACGTCCTCTGACAATTTGGAGTATTAGCAAAGCCTCCGGAACAGTCAGAAAGGAAGTTCTGTGGCTTCAAAAAGAGGGGTGAAATGGTGAAGATCTCCCTCTTTGCCCTGTTCTGCTTTTCTGTCTGGCTTTCATTCAAGGATGTTCCATCAGCAGGATAAAATTACTAGATCCAACCAATTGTGCTTTATAAAATGTAAAAGGGCAATGTGACCTTCTAAAAATTGGCTGTTATCTACTTACTGTTCACACGTCGGTATATACAGGTAGATTTATTAAAATTCTAGCTGAAATTGTTTTTTTCTGTTTCTTTCAAGGTTGTGGAAGGAACACCCCTTTTGGAGGGAATTAAGTTGCAGTACAGGATAAACGGTAAATGTCATTTAAATTAATTTTTCCATTTGAATTTGCTGCTTGTTTATTATGATCACGTATTTGAACAACATGCTGTGATTTTGGCTATTGTAGTTCTAAACTTGAAACTAGAGTGAATTGATTTGGTTACTGTGCCAAAGTGCTGAGCTGAAGAGTGTTAAATCTCTGGACTCTCCTCACAGCTGACCAGTGCAAATCAATTGAGAGAACATGAACTCTACATTGTGAGTGTGTGTGTGTGTGTATATGTTTGTATGTATGTAGTGTTTGTTCACCTTATTCTGTTGCTTTTTAATACCATTACTGGGTTGTTTATTTGCAGTTAAAACATATAAATTTGAAATAATACCAGCTATATGTATTGCAAACATTTTGCTAATCTACAGGGTACACTTTATGGAAATGGGCTGCCAAGGGGTACACAAGTAAAAAAAGGTTGGAAGCCACTGCTGTAAACCCATAGTTAAGCATCTTTAATCATAAAGCATGTTGTCTGCATTCAATTTGGTATAGAGAATATAAATAGCTATATAAACTGCTCATGCTGTATATTATTATGTTGATAATTCTGTACAGACTCATTTAGTTACCAAAATAACTGAAGAACCTAAGAATCTTTTGTATGACTCCTCATGCTTTTGTATTAGCAGTTTAAACTGTCCTTGGTCCATGAGGGATTTCAGAACTTTAGTATAAAACAATTTTTCCTGCAGTCACAACTAGGCTAAAGCTATATTACAGATGCTTTCATGTTAGTCAGAGTGTCCTGGTTATCTGTTCAAAAGATAGTTTTGCTGAATTCATTGGAGATTTTTCTCACTGAGTGGATCTTGAATTGTAGCCTTAAGTTTCCATGTTATGAATAAACACTACCTAAAAGGAAGTGTTAATAGATCTGCTGTGTGATATTTGCATTTGTTTACATAAACAGATGCTAACAGATGAACATGGCTTTTAGTGTTCCTATTCATATATGTGTTCAAAAGTAAATTTCTTAGGTTTTTTTTTAAAAAAATCCTAAAGTTAAGCCAGTTCATGTCATCACAAATGAAAAATATATGTTTCTTAGGGTACTACAGTGTCTCCCAGAGAATGTTCGAGGGCCACACCCTCCCCCAGAAAGCTGATTTTTTTTGGCCGAACATCCCCTAGGAGACATAAGAAGCAATTTTTGGCTCTCTCTAGACCATTTCAGACCTTCTGTCAGAGCACTGATTTTGGCCCTCTCTTCAGAACATTGTAAGCCCAGGAAAGGCCTATGTTCTAACAGGAAGTGACTTGAAAATTGGGTTCCAGATCACTGCCTGCCAAAAGGCATTTGCTAGGCCTGAAATGGCTGCAAGGCCAAAAATATGCTAAAATTACCCCCCATTACCAGGGGTAGTTTAGGGGCATTATAGGTGAATTCTTTAAAAAAAAATAGGAAGGGACCATATATGGCATACAAGCTGCACTTCCCCAACCCTGCGCTGTAGTAATAATGATACTTTTCTTGATGTGTGCCTTGTATTAATTGTGTGGTGTTTTTCTTTTCCTTTTAAGGATTCTATGCTTTTATCCTAACAGCTGCAGCTATAGGAATAGCTCTCTATTTTGAAATTGAGTTCTATTATATATATGACCATTTCCTTCAGTTTGCTGTCTGTGCTACAGTCTTCTCTGTGGCATTAAGCATTTATCTCTATGTCCGTTCCTTGAGTGCATCTGAGAAGGAATTGTCACCTGGGGGAAATTCTGGTAAGTGAACAGTCAAACATTTCCTGCTTGATTTTTGTCATTCTCATAACAGTATTTTGGTGTATAAACAGTATCATTACAAACTACAGCAACTCACTATGTCTCTTTTGTGCTATAGTTACTGTCTTGAGGGTTTTGGTGGAATGTTAACAGAACTCATGAATTTAATTTCTTGAATGTAAAATTCTGCATTTTGCTTAATTAGTTACTGTGTAAGCTGTTTACTCATTCATTTTTCTGATGTCCTGGCTGTTAATACTGGTTTTAATGCACCCCAGGGGGCCAAGACAGTCTGGTAATGCCAGTCTTGACAGGATAAAAGTTCCCCCACCCCTAACTGAAAGGGTTTAACAGCTGTAAGATGCAAGATGAGCTGAGTAGAGAGGAAGGAGAAGAAAAGGCATGTTAGTAATAGTTGGAAAACTATAGGAACATGAAAAATAGAGGATGGTAGCTGGAGGAATTTTGCCTGACTTGGGAACTGTAGTGGCCCCTTCACTTTGGCGAAGCTTCAGGGCTCAGAACCCTTGCGAAAGTGGAAAAACCATGAATAACTCCCTCCATGATCCCCCTCCCATTCATTCTTTTCTGTCCCCCCTATTCCCTTGTCTTTTGTCCTGGCGCACCTGCTTTCCTTCTCTGTGCCTGGCAAAATGCAAGGAATAGGAAGAGCAGAATGAAGGGTGAAGGCATGCATGTACCTTGCGAATAATAAAATTCACACAGCTCAACCCCACAAGTGTGAGGGTGAGGACAGTGTATCATAGGAGTGAGGAACATACTGTGAATGGCTCCTGTTTTCTGTACATAATCTTGGTTTGTGCGTGCGTGTTAAAGAGAAATGACCTAGTGTCCTCTGGCCTCTGTCCATCCTTTCACTCAGAAATTTTGATAGCTGTCTCCCACTTCAGTAGGACTTTATAGCTACTGCTTTCTTGTAGTATAACTTGTCTAATTATAACCCTGCTTATTTTGATTTGTTGCTATTTTATGTGAAGAATTGATCCAGAAGAAAATTTTGGTACCAGAAAAAAAAACTAAGTTCAAAACAGATCCTTGTTTGTTCTTGGATTTCTTTGTTCTTAGATGCTTTTCCTAGAAAGTGATTACTCTTTAAAAAATAAGAAATTCTTGCATTACTTCTATCAAGCAACATTCTCTGGGTTGGTGAGAGGAGGAATCCACACAACCTGGATTTCTCCCATCCCTGCCCACAGACAGGCAGAAAAATTGCAGACTGATTTGTTCTTGTTTGTAGGGAATATCATTTATGATTTTTTTATGGGACGTGAGTTAAATCCCCGCATTGGAAATTTTGACTTGAAATATTTCTGTGAATTACGACCAGGTCTAATTGGCTGGGTAAGTGAAATATATTGTTGCATATTTTATTTTACAAACAAGGCAGCGGTTAGTAAAATGAAAATGTACCGGTAAAGTGCAAAATAGTTGAGTGCTGAAGGCATCACAACTATCATGGCAGCATTACTTGTATAATATTCACAGTGTAAAGACCAGTGTTCTAATATATAGCTGTAATTCACAAGTGTTAAAATATAAACATGGTGGAATAAATACAAACATAGGTTAAATTTTTTAAAAAAATACACAACAGGCTTTTGTACACAATTTAAATGCTTTGTGTGGGCAGGGAGAAATCCTTTGAAAAAATTTAAGAATCAGATTTGTGACACTTCATGTGGGATTTCTGGCAATGTACTGCATGTCCTCCTGCCAAGTTAAAGCCCTGTCTAACCTGTCAGAAGTTATTTCTTTTGTGCTGTTGGAGACTCCTTAGACTATGGGACTTCAACATTCACACTGAATTGGCTCAGAACTTCATAGCCACTGGGAGAACCATGGAGTATTTCAGTACAATACTGATCTAATGCATTCTGCAGCTCATGCCTTGTGTCTTGTTTTCACTCCTGGATGAAAAAAGGAGGTTCTGGTTTGGACAAGGTTAAATCTTTGCTTAAAAACATTGATATTGTCAGGCTATTTTTTCTGGTAATGTTTGGAGTTACTGTTACTATTCCTCTTTGTGGGGTTGCTGATTAAGATGGCTCATTCTCAAAGACTAGTGGACTCAGAGGGACTCCTGAATATCCTGGTAGAATTTCTGCTGAAATGGCTAGTATTCCTGTTAAGATCCTATTTTCACTGTGGAATGGTGCAGTGAAGAGCACTGTCAGCACAGTTTATTTTTTAAATATATTTCTGTCCTGCCATCTATTAAAAGAGCTAAGTGGGTATATGGACAACAAAACAATTTAGAATAATCTAAATCTGTTTCAAAAACTCCATCTAAAATACAAAAAATTGTCTGAAGCAATTTAAAATATTGTGCATATTTTATATTATATCAAAACTTAGAAACCTAGTCAGACCATTATGCTTGAACCTTTGTGTAAAGCTGAGTTTTAACTTAATGATGAGTTGAGGCCAGCAACTATGCCAGACAGGTGTTTCTACAACTGGGACACCACAGCAAAGCTGGTGTTCCTCTGTAGTTCCACGTAAGGTATTGCTCTGTGATGAAGTTCTGGGGATGTATTTATCTGAAGAGCTAGTGCAGCCTGGAAACAGGTTGCTAGGCAACCAGGAGAGAAACCAAGCCCAGTAGTGTGTGGGAGGGGCTTGTTACTGAGAGAGAAATTTATATAAAGCTAAGTACCTGTGGGTATTTTGATTCCTTCACTGAGAGCCTAGCAAATAGCTAAGGAGTAGAGTCCCTCTGTCAGCTAGAGAGTGTGGCTGTTTTGGAAGGTTCAGTTCTCCATAGAAGCCTAGTGGGATACAGAGGAGTAATTGAACTCTAGTAGAATCTGGTCAGAGACTGTGACCTAGATTGGGGGTTAAGCCTTTGATGGGAGTTTAGCCAATGGCTGTTGTATGATAAATGTTTCTTTCGTGAGAGTCTAAAGATATAATTGATCTGCATATGAACTCTTAATAAGCTATTTTATTATTATCTTAATAAATGTTATGGTTTATCTTTGTAAATACTAACTCTACTTGAGTTGTATACAGTGTATTCAGTAACACAGAAAACACACTACCTTAAAAGTTATTAAGTGGTTCTAAATAAACATAGAAAACCCTGTCCCCTTTTACAGAAAGGTAGGGTTATAAGGTGTCGGGGAGGCAGAGCTGTGCGGTAAAGACGGGAGGGTGCCTAATCAGATAGGGAGTCACCACACCAATCTGGGAGAAGTAATAGTCTGTCACACCCTCTTCTATGATGTCAAGCCTGATGAGTCCCCTGGTATTCAGGGGAGCCATCAGAAATGAAATAGGATGATAGTGTGAGTGCATGTGACAGAAGTCAAGTGTGAATATGTTTCAGTGCAGAAAAGCACATTATTGAAGTAACAACGGCAAAAAGTTTACTTCAGCCATCATTGTATCCTTGTATAGCTGTCCAGCAGAGCTATTCAGGTGATGAAATGGTTATTAAAATTGAACAAGATAGTTGGAATAGGGGGAACTTAGGAAGCTTGCTGTGGCAAACATGCAATAAACTTTGAGGGCAAATTCAAATAGGTTTCTGCAGAACATATTACTGACTTTGTTTTAGAGTCAAATGTCAGAGCAGAATCAGGTCGTTTGGGATCAGTTCTGGTTTTGTAGTCTGATAATAGAATCAGGCTTGTAATATCTAGCTAGGGGGAGGGAGAGTGATTGGGTGTGGATTGTTAATGCTTTAGTGAGGAATGGGGTGTTGCTCATACAGTTGAAGGAAGCTTGTGGGGACATGGACGCAAAGAGTCTACAGCAGTTTGGAACTTACCCTACTGGACAGGGGGAATGGTCGTGAGGCTGGCTGATTGAGGTGGTAGCCTCAGAGGCTGAAAATCCTGAATGCCCTGCACCTCTAGGCTGCAGTGGTAGAGAACAGCAAGGGAGGTCTAGGCAAGGTGACGGGGCTGAGGGTGGGGTAAAAGAGTATAGAGGCTGACCTTGGGAGAGGAGACTGGATGCAGAGAAGGTGGAGACTCAGAGCAGCAAAGAAGAAGGGATGAGAATGGAACTAGAGGAGGTGAGAAACCCCAGGTGGAAGGGGAGGAGCAAGTAGTAGTGACAACACTACAGATAGTGTTAAATGATGCTCTGAACAGTTTCCCAGCCATTTAGAGCAAGTTCTTAGAATTCTTGAAGGACTCCAGGAGAGGAGTCAGTAGAAGCACATTCTGCAGTGAAACACCCAATTGGAAACTGGCCATTGTGCAGCATATAAATAAAAATATTAAAAATTAAACTTATGATTCAGTGATAGTGTTTCAATATTATGGTTTTAAGAATGAAAAATAATTTTAATAAAAACTGGCATTAATATGCAATTTCATTTTTAAAGGCTGTTATTAACTTCGCAATGCTCTTGACCGAGATGAAGGTACAACATCTAAACATGCCGTCTTTGTCAATGATCCTAGTTAATAGTTTCCAGCTCCTCTATGTGGTGGATGCTCTTTGGAATGAGGTAATAGTTGCTTTGGGTTTTGGGATTGTGCACAATATTATAGTTGCTGAAATAGAGGATGGTGACTTACATATTTACATATTTGTTGTATCTCTAAACCTCTTTTTATTTTTGTTTCTGTGAGTGTAGTGTCATAGTCAGACCAGACAGCCAAGACAAGGATAAGGCCCTTCCTCCTCAACTGAAGGAGCATAAACCATCATGAGATGGGTTGCTCTTTCCACTTGCTGCACAGAACGGACCATATCATTCACTGCAAACTGCAAAGCATCAAAGGCTGATTGATCTTAAAATCACCATGGATTAGGTTATTCTTGAGACTGTGTGAACAGTGTCCTCCTTTCTTCAAGTTATATTGTGGGTATGGGAAGGAGGTTTGCAGTTTTTTCTTAGAGTGCTGGAAAATGAAAAAGGTATTAAGGACTACTGCTTACTTAAAAAAAACAACTAATTGCCATCAGTACAGTACAGTGAAATTTAAAATCAAAGAAAAGCAGATGTATTATTTAATTCTGACTGAGATCCTGCATTGGGAGACATATTTGTGTTGTGTAGCTACATCTCTGTAACTGCAGTTCCCGCTGCTAACCCCCTAAAGCCTACCTTGTAGCACAGTCCCTCCCCTAGTACAGCCATTTCCATGTTCTTAGAGAAGGGAGTTTTCAGTGGGGGCACATCCACCTATTTTCCTTTAACTGTACGTGCAGCAACAGGTGTCCATAGGTGCCTCCAATGGTTGTCAGGATGCCCCTGCAGATGTGTGGTTGGGGGTGCTGTTTGTTGCATGGTTGGAACAGAATTCTGATCTCTGTAATGATGAAAAGGAGTTGGAATGATGTAAGTCCAACTTATCCATCTTAATAACTTGCCAGCCTCTGTATTTACCTGGGCAGATTTAAGGCTACAACTGGATAGGATCTGTGTGGTGCAAAAGTTTGTTCCCGACTCCCACTGCCTTATGTTCCCTAGTACCCAGATGTGAGTTAGGCCTTTGAATGGTCTGAAAAGAACTCTTCAATCATGTTTTTTGGCTGGACACAGTTAACAAAGCTAACACTTGTGTCCCTGCCCCCAGTTTTAATCCTGTGAGCATTCAGGTGGATGTATGAACAAGATTTCTTTTACAATTTGGTACAATTTCAGCTTGTGAATACCAGAACACTGCAGCAGTATATAAATAATGAGAAATACTCTGGTTGTTTATAAAAAGGTATGTTTAAACCCTAATTTAACAACTCTTCTTTAATGTCTTAGGAAGCTATTTTGACAACTATGGACATCACCCATGATGGGTTTGGGTTCATGCTAGCATTTGGAGACTTGGTGTGGGTTCCCTTTCTCTACAGCCTGCAAGGTTTCTATTTGGTGAATCATCCTAATGAGATTTCTTGGCCTATAGCTTCAGGAATTGTGGCTTTGAATAGTAAGTGACGAGTTAGCAATTGTTAAAATGAAATTATTTCAGAGAGATCCTTTGCTTATTTTCACTTATTTTGTCTGAATTAAATAAAGTAAGAATTTAATAGATGCAGTTTACCTAATCACTCATCAATGTTAATAATTTTTTTAGGTGGTTGAAGCTATAAAACCAATTTAAATATGTGGTGTGTAATGTTTGTTATAGCAGTTCATAACAGCAGTAATCTGATTTAAAAACGGGCAGTTAGAGCCTTTTGGCATATCTGCAAGAAGGTGCAAATTGATTTTGGATTGCTTCTAAACAGTTTTTCAGTCTTTCTGAAGAATGTTCTCTTATATTTCAATTTTTCAGTATATTGATTTGAAGATCGTTGTGGGCAGAAAAACAACTGAAAAATGTGTAACTTTTACTAAATAATAAATTAACATAATTATATTGATTTTTTTGTTTAAAACTTAATAGTTGTTTTCCTTTCTTCTCACTTCCTTCTCTTTGAGGGCCAGGAAAGAATACACTTTTTCTCCTTTCTAGTTCAGAATACAGCTAGTTTATCCCTACCAGTTTAAGGCTTCTATCAATGGAATAGAGAAGGGTGTTCTGTGTGTCTGTGTGTTTAATTTCCTCTTTCTCTCTGCACCTCCTGTGCCCCTTCAGATCTGCTGCAGGGAGTCCCTAGTCCTCCAAAGCAGCTTTGGCAAATTATAGGAGGCTTTGGGGAGAAGGGAGAATAGCAGGAAAATTCACTCCGTTGTGCTCACAGGGGCTTTTGGTTTGTGGTTGGCAGTGGGGAAAAAGGATTACTTTGATTTTAATGAAAGTTCAGAAGTGAATATATTGGCCTACATCTAGTTGCTAGTCCCAACTAGAGTACAGTTGGCCCTCATGTCCACGGATTCTGTATCCACAAATTCAACTAATCACAGCTTGAAAATATTACTTAAAAAAATCCAAAAGGCAGACTTTGATATTGCCATTTTATACAAGGGATGCCATTTTACTATTGTACATAATGGGACTTCCATGCTCATGAATTTTGGTATCCACGGGGGTGGGGGGGTCTTGGAAGCAAACCCTAGTGGATACCAAGGGCCTCCCATAGACCTGTTGGATTTATATGCTTGATTTACCATGCAAGTAGCAATTGGATTTAGGCCAGTATCTGCTGTAACTTCCAGCTAGGATAGTGACATACTTATTTCCATATATTATAATAGTAGGCAGTGATTAGAGAACTGAAAAACAAATGCATTGACAAAAATAAAATTGCCTACATTGCTATTACAAACATAAAGTGGGTAGGGTAGTAGAATGTAAACTGTGTTCAGAGTAATTTGTACAACATAACGGTGTTCTTTTTCTTCTTTATGAAGCCCTTGGGTATTACATTTTCCGTAGTTCAAATTCACAAAAAAACTCATTCCGAAGAAATCCAAAGGATCCAAAATTTGCTCGTAAGTACTGTTTTAGGCAAAAAAGTATTATACAGATTATGTGTTCTTCTGGGTAGTATAATACATATTTTTATATATTACAATACAGATTTGAGAATAATTCCTACTGCAACTGGAAAAAACCTCTTGGTCTCTGGCTGGTGGGGCTTGGTGCGTCACCCCAACTATTTAGGGGATATCATCATGGCCTTGGCTTGGTCCCTGCCTTGCGGTAAGATGATAACATGTGTCTTCCTTTGACATAGCAGCTTTCTTTTCTTTTTCTTTTTTTTGCCTCTGTTGTTCCTTTCCTGATCTTTGCAGTGCAGTGATAATTACTCAGCTAAATAATTAAGACTGAAATTAGATGAAAAAGAAGACATTCATTTTTATAGAACTTTATTGAGGGGATATTACTGAGATCTAAATGCAAGTTAGCAATAATACAGTATAATATAAAGTTCTAGCTCACTTTTCTGTAGTTGGCAGCAGTGTTCTTCATATACTTTTGGTTATATTAACAAAAAGAAAATACAGGAATACAGAAAGATGGGAAATATACATAATTCATATAATCACAAAGAGAAAAGATAGTTTGCTAGACTGAAATGTCAAATAATGAAGATACCCAAATTAATTTTTTTCAAAAAAAAAATCCTGATCCATAACTAAGCTGAAAGTTAGCTTGTTGTTGTGTGTCTTCAAGTTGTTTCCAACTTATGGCAATCATAAGACAAACCTATCGCATGTCTTATCTTAGCAAGATTTGTTCAGAGGGGATTTGCCTTTGTCTCCCTCTGAGGGTGAAGGACTATGAATTGCCTAAGGTGACCCTCTGGATTTCTGTGGCCAATCAGAATCTGAACCCTGGTCTCCCATGTCCTCATCCAGAGTTTTCCAAACTGTGCGTTGCAACATGTTAAGTGTGTTGGCTGCAGTGTATAGGTGTGCCATGCGAACATAATGGGTAGTGAGGCTGCTTCTCCTGCCGCTGCAGCGGGCCAGGCCTGAGTGAAGGGGCTGCCTCTCCCACCCCAAGCGAAGGAAGATACTGATGAGGGCAGTGGCAGTGGCAGCAGGCCAGGCCTGGTGGAGGGGCTCTCTTTTCTACCACCCCAGGCCAAGGAGACCCTGATGAAGGGCAGCAATGGGCCTGGCTCTGGTGGAGGAGCTACCTCCACTTACTGAATTAGTGTTTTGCGAAATGATGCACATGTAAAAAGTGTGTCACCAACATGAAAAGTTTGGACAGCTCTGTCCTAATCCAGCACTCCAACCACTACACTACTCTGGCTCTTGAATATTAGTTACTTATTTATGACACTTAATAATTCAGATCAGTTACTTTTTGCAGAACTAATTATTACTTAAATTGTTTTGAAAGTTGTGATTACATTATGACTCACTTTGAATATTTGTGTATTTTCTTTCAGGAATCAATCACATTTTACCGTATTTCTACGTCATATATTTTACTGGTTTGCTTATTCATCGTGAAGCCCGTGATGAACGTCAGTGTAAGAAAAAATACGGCTTAGCATGGGAAAAATACTGCCATCGTGTACCATATCGTATATTTCCGTACATCTACTGATCCCTCTTAAACTGATGGTTAATACACAGTTCCTTCAGTTAAATCTTTTTTTTTTTGCCAATGAACATACCTCATACCATTGCACTTGGCATATATGTTAATTCTGCTGGATTTTCGTAAAGATGAGTTCAGATAGTGAACTAGCAGATTCCTTTTCCAATAATCTAAGAGATGCTATCTTTTCTATATTATTAGCTACTTGTCCATTTCAAGAAGCAACAATTGCTAGTTGTTTAGTCTGTTTTTTAAAAAAACAACTTACCAAGTCTTTTCTATGCTTTGTGAACTGGTTGTCTTGTAGATAACTTCCACAGTCTGTTTCTCAAGACAGGAGTGAAAGGTCAGCTGTAAGTTTAAAACTCAGAATTTGCCTATTGTTATATTTTTATAGAAATGACATGTATAAAAATTTTTAACCCTGTAAGTTTGAGCAGAGAGTGACTTTGATTAATGCCCAGGTCCCTAATCAGGGTTGTTCTCACTCTGGTCTTATTTAGCACAACCAGTTCACTCAGGCTGATTCTGGTGGTGAAACAGGTGGAAGAAGGAGGGTTTCCAGGCTGACCAGCACACAGTTCTTTTTTCTACCACTTGGCTTAATGGGAAAAAAAAATCTCCACTATAAAGTTAGAACAATGGCTATTACATGCCTATTGGAGTTCTTAGTGGAAAATATCTGTGTGCTGTGCACTCTTTTATAATCACTAGCTATGTAATTGATGTAAATGGGCTTTTTAACAAAGTTCACATGCAGCTCACTCTATGTCTCAGGCCTCCAAAATGCAAGTAGCAAAAAACTAAAGTGCTTCATCCAGTGGTGAGAGAGTAGTGCAAGGTATGGCATATTGTACAACCTATGAAAAAGTATAGGCACATCTGCTTTCTTCAGTTATGATTATAAACCATTGCTTTGTACTATAGCTTTCCTTTATATTATAACATCGAAATATTTTGATGTACAGTGTTGAGTGTAAAATGCAGTAGTTTTTTAGGACCGGATGATTTTTAATTTTTTACTAAACCATTACCAGTATTTTTGAAAACTTTTGTAAAGTAATGTATTGCAATGAAATCAATTTTCAACAACTGAAGTGCTCATTTAAATATTGTAATGACAAATGCATTATAAAAGTAGGAAATTTATTGAAAGTTGTGTGAATTGGCATTGCTACCTCAGTGTAGGTTATTCTGCCTTTTTTATACTGTTGGAAATAAGGAAAAAAAGTTAATATTTCAAATTACTATTTAATTCAACTTTTTAACATGAATTTGTGATTAAAGTCTGCCACTTCTCAACTAATATATTTTTGTATATTTAATTTTTTATCATAGCTTCTCATTATAGCTATGGCATTTTTAGCTATTTACAGCTTTAAACATCTGTGAATTCTGTTGTAATATTTTTACTTAATTGGCTGTGATTGAAAATGGAACAATTGTCATTTAACATATGACATTAGACAGATGTATTGAAATAATTGTTTCAGAGAATGAATTCACACATTTTTATAGGTGATGAAAGAATTCCCCATTTGATGACAATGTGAAAATAACCACATTTGAATTTGAGTAGTTATGTTTTGCATTTATGTATCTGTAGCATAGCTCTTGATAACCTTTGGGTTTTTTTGTTTTAGTTTTAAATGTTTCTGAAATACTGCAGAGCACACATGTGAGAAGAGATCACAAAGTTTAACAAAGCCTGTTCTCTATCCACCCCAACCTTGGTATGTGTAATATATGTAGGCATTGTGCCTGGATATTAATGATGGTGCCCTCATACCATCTAGCCCGCCTTTTGCTTGGTTGAAGAACATGACTCCCTTTATAAATCTGAATAAATCTTGTTGAGAAGCAGGATTCTTATGTTCTGTGGTGATCTCTACTGTGTCCTGCATTTTTATATGAGCCATTTTAGTTACTGCTGTGTACAAAATTATTTTTTTGTACAGGATTGTAATAGTTTTGCATGTGTGGCACAACAGTTCTAGGAATGATCATGGCAACTTTCTTTAGACTGCATTATCTCTTCCCTTTCCTTGGAAACCTCTGCTTGCCTTGGATTAGAAATCATATTATCCTTGACCAGTAGTAGTGCTGCCTAAAACTGATAAAAGTTATAATAGCATACATTTGGGGGGAGGGGTACTAGGATTTACAGCCTTTGAGCAGTGGTTCAAATTATTTATGTAAATACTTATGCAAAGAGACTGTTCTGCCATATAACCGTTTTAGACATGCTACTGTTTTCAGGTGATTCTGGGAAAAAAAAAAACTTTTGAAGGAAAATTAGGGGTTTTGTTGTTTTTACATAAGCATGTTTCCTCAGGAGTGTAGTTCCTGACTAATATAAACTGCAGATTGTCATGTTTCTTACTTTTTTATATATACATTTATAATGTACTCTTTAGATTGAACTTCATAAAATATCTTGTATAATTAAAACTTTGTCCAAAAATGGTTTTGTACCTCATTTTTTACTAGGAATGTTGTGTTGTACCCCCTTCTGGAACAGTGACTTCTAGCATTTCTCTTTGTTTCTTTATGTAAGTCCATTTGGGAGACAATGCATTTTTTCCTAGGAATAAATTAAGGGCTTGAAATGAAAAGGAGATTGGAATGAATTATCTAGCTGCCATTCCTATTCCTAACAGTAGAAAAAGTGTAAGATTTTGTCTCTCAATTTGAATGCAAAGTCTTCCAGGATACTATCTACAGATCCTGTAAATAAATAAAATGGATTTTTTTCCTTATTGTGAAGTTGTTCTTTGAGACAACTGGAAGGCACTTGTTGATTTCAGGATGACACAGACCTACTCTGGAGTGGGCAGAGTTCATCATCAGTATGCCTCCCAGCTGAGGCGTCACCTCCAGCCATCCACTTTATTTATACCCTACATTTTCTCTAAAGTTGGAACTTAAGGCAGCTTACAAAATAGAACTAAAAATGTGTCTAACAATGTACAGAATGTTGTGGTTAAAATAGTATGAAATTGTCAACAAAATTAAAACCATTTAAATACCGATATAAAAGCAAAGAATAAAAATATGTTACCTTTTTATCTTGCATGGTAAAACAATCAGATCCTCAGAGCCTACTGAAATAAAAATGACAAAAGAATAGCCAACCTAGGCTCACTAGTTCTTGGGTCTGCGGGAAGCCACAGAGGCGGCCTTCTTGCTTGTTCCTACTAAACGGAACATTCACAGTATCAAAATATTTCAATCTTCTTGGACTTAAATTGTTTTCTCTTGAATAAAGATGTTTCGAAGGAAAATTGGAAAGAGAAACAGCTGAATTGCCATGTATCCCCAAAATCCAATCCATCAGCAGAGGTATGGACAGAGAATGGTTTGTTGGTACATTATATATGTTAATATTCTGATTCTCACTACTGCTTATACATAAAATTCACCTCAGAAGAAGAAACTCCTCAGTTTCCCAGCCCCAGGATAAGGGCTAATTTAACATTGTTTTCACACTGTTCTTTTACCTCAGGTATTGCTTATGTAATTCTTATTGACTGATAAATACTTTAAATTACTTAATACTAAAGCAGTGCTTAAGTATTTACTTTTTCTAGCATTATTTTAAGTATTGTTTTCATATTCCAGGACTCTTTCCAGCTTCTCATTACATGATTACATCCTGCACAATTCTCTGAAGGTTTATGATTTGGGTCACAATTTGCATCTTCCTAATCCTTTGTACAGTCTGATCCCACCCCACCCCCTTAACTTGTACCCCTGTATATCTCTGGCTGTACATGAAACCCCATCAACACAAAAGCTCATCTGAAGTAAGTTACTCTTAAAAGGTGCTGCTGGGTTCTTTCCTTTACCCTCACTCATCTCTGTTGAAACAAAGGAATGTGGTCATCTCTTTGAAAAGTTTCTACTAAACGTGCCTGTGAAGATAGTGAGATACAAGTGCCTCCCCGTTAAGATCTTAAAGCTTAGAGAGGCTCATACGAAGAGATGCAGTTTTTCTGATGGTCAGGACCCAGGCTGTGCAAGGCTCCGTAAAATGTAAGTGGCAGTTTGAACTGTTTTTGGGAAGCCTAGTAACCAGTGGAGTTGTAACAAGAGAGTTGTGTGCTCCTATTGGTCAGTCCCACTTAACAGTCTAGTTACAGCTCTTTGGATCCATGAAGTTTCTGAACACTAAGGCACATGTGTCAAACACAAGGCCTGCGGGCTGAATCTGGCCCACCAGGGCATTTCATGGGGCCCTTGGACTTCTGCTACATTGTTCTCTCCCATCACTCACGTGCTCCCGCCCCTCCAGCCTCATTGGTGGAAGTGGCTGCTGTGGTAACAACAGCAGCGGTGTGACAGATCCTCGCACTGGAGCCACAGTTGCCTGGACACAGGAGTTGCCCTCAGCCTGGAGGCAAGCGTGCAGGGGAGATGAAGAGGCCTCTGCCTGGCTTTCAGACACCACTACATGGGTTCTTAGGGAGAGGCAATGGGCTTGACTGAAGAAATGCTGTTGCTACCACCGCCACCAAACTGTGTCTTGGAGTCTCCAAGATTTCCTCAGTTGAGCCCATTGCTGCTCCCTAAGAATTCATGTTATGGAGGTGTCCAAAAGCCAGGCAATGGCTTCCTCTTCTCTCCCGCCCGCTCACCTCCAGGCTGAGGGCAAGTCCCACATCTGGGCAACTGTGGATCCAGTGTGAGGGTTTGTTGCGCTGCTGCTGTTGCTGCCACCGTCCAGGGCATGTCTTGGAAGCCAGCAAGGGGTTTTGTGGGAGGCAGAGGGTGAGGAGAGACCCTATAGAAATGAAAGGAAGAGCCTGCAAGACGAGCAGAAGGCGGAGTGTGCTTGGAACTGAGGAAGGCAGGTGTTGCTGTGAAGATGCGTGCAGGTGACAGGAAGAGTGTGATGGCGTGCGTGTGAATGAAAGAGAGGTGGCATGGCTGACGTGTGCGTGTGCAAATGCATTCCCACTTTTTGTTCCTGAGCCCACCAGTTCCTTTGATGGGAGCCATGGTAGTTTCTCTCCTTTCATTTGTCTCTCCTTAGTAAAAAGTATGCAACTCCTCTTTGGTTAAACAAACAGACAAGTCCAGACCTGCCTCTATTCCTGCTCGAAAGCAGGGGCAACTGGGCTTGGAGAAAAACTCCCCGCAGTTGCACAGCCTTCTCTCAACTTTATGGTGATGTTGCTTCTTAGCTGAGGGGCAGAAAGAGGCACAGAGAGAGGTGTTTGATACCATGTCTCAAGGTGAGATGGGCTCTGCTTGATGCGTTTGGGGCCAGGCAACATCACCTTATCAACTTCATATACCACAGATTGCACATTAGTTCGGAGCACAATTATTCTGCATGTCTCAACTGGGACCAAAAATTTAAAGTTAATGTAATTAAACATTAATATTTGGTAATATTTGTCTGATGATTAAAAAAAACAACTTTCTGATTCAAAACTAATTTTTCAATAAATTGTACAATAGTTGTACTCCTGAATAGCTGCTTGCCATTTGTTTTTCCTAGACCTCTAGTTTGAGAGCTAATTATTACTAAAACGAATAATAACTGAATGCAGAGGCATTTAATGTGACAAAAAGAGTAGATACATTTATATCATCTTACAGATACAACTGGCCCTTTAATGCTGATGCAGCCCAAGATGAAATTGAGTTTGACATCCCCTACTTTAAAGGCAGCCCCCTGTAGAGCACGTCAATAATAATCTAAATGGAATATTTGAAGGATAAGAATGTATCAATAACAGTTAAGCAGCACCGCTCCCTTTAGGAACGGTTTAATAAGTGGGTGAGGAAAATAATTCTTTCAACATCTGAAGATGTTGGGCTGCCATTTCCACCAGCCTTCGAACAGGAGTCAAAGGCATGTTTAGAGCTGTCGTTCTTCAGTACTTGGAGGGCTGCACATTGTGGCAGGGGAGGCTTAAAGTGTGAATGGTTTTATGTCCTGCACTTAGCCCTGGTTTGGAGTAAAAGTAAAGATCAGTAATGAGATAAAGCAAAGAAAATAACAATATAATAAGTTTACACATACTGTTTACAGAAGATAATATTTATTCTTGAACATCAAACTTAAAACTATTGTTGGGCACAACATAAGTGGAGTATTTCAGAGGGGATTTACCACCATCACTATCTTTCTGGAGAGTGGGGGTTCTCAATCATCTAGTTGGCATAACAGAGCAACTCCTCTTGTTATCCAATGACTGGGAGCAATCAGAGTTGGTAAATTGACTGCTGTTACAAAATTAGTTGATACACCTGTAGAAGATAGCACTCCAGATCTTTGAGGTGTTCTGTACAATGGGCACTCATACAGTAGCAAGGTTGCTTCCTCCTTTTCATAATGGCATTCTGAGTTAAATTCCATCTATATTTTTAAAAAAAGTATTTCATTTGATTACTAGTCTGCCTTTCTCCTCAAACTAACATTCAGAATCACAATAACAAATGTATAGAAAAAAGTCTAAGCATTATTAAGCAAAATTAAGCATACAGATATTGTTTCTACACCTACCCATTCTCAGGAAGGCTAAAGGAGCAACCCACAAGTTTCTCCCCTTGAGCCAGCTAGACAAAGCTAGGAGATGTTCTGAGCTGTTGAGCTGTCTCTTCCTCAGTATTTATTCTCCTGCCTTGCCAGCTGGTTAATATTAACCCCTCAGGGTACTTAACTAGACTCATAATTCAATAATTAAGGCAAACCACGTGAGCATGGTGGAGAGGAGGTCCATGCCTTGCAAGCCAAAAAAAAAGATAAAAATTGTGTAAATTATGCTCAGAAAGCGGCAGTTCTGTAGTCCCTGGATAGGTTGACCGTTGATGAGGCTAGCAATGCCAACGGAGTGAAGATTCCCTCTGTCATGAGCAGAGGGCCATCAATGGTAAGATCAAACATATGCTGGCCAAGAAAATTGAAGCTGAGAAAAGATAGGACAAAGTCAAGGGCTTAGTGGTGCTCTGCCGGCAAGTGAAGAAGAGTGGAGTGATAAGTTTGGGCACTTGTAGGCTGCCTTTCTCCCAGAATTGGGACCCAATGCGGCTTCCAACAGTAAATACACATTAAAACACATTAAAAATGTTAAACACATTAAATACATTAAAAACATTAAAAGGATATAAAAATCATAAATGATATTTCAGTTACAACAAGTCAATAAATAAAGCTACCTCGCTTATGTAAAAGCCTGCATGAAAAGAAAAGTTTTCACCTGCCAGCAGGAAGGGGGCATGCCTAGCCTCCTGTGGAAGAGTGTTTGACAGGGTGGGAGCAGCCACTGAGAAGGCTATCTCTCCCATGTTCTCACCAGGTGACCCTGAGATGGTGATGGGACAGAGAGAACGCCTTCTTTAGCAGATCTTAAGGCTCTAGCTGATACGGTCTTTTGCATAGCCTGGACCTAAGCTGTTTAAGGACTTTATAGTGATAACCAGCACTTTGAATTGTGCCCAGAAACGAACAGGTAGCCAGTAGAGCTGTTTTAGCACAGGAGTTATATGCTCTCTGCAACTTTAGCTATTTCCAGTCACCATCTTGAAATTCAAGAATATTCCTCCTGGAAGGAAGGAGTTGGAGGAAGGAAAGCTGACATCAATCAGTCAAATGTACAGACACACAGCAGAGATTTGATGCAGTTAAATTTAAGTGCTTTAAAAAAGTCTTATTGACATTAAGGATGGAGAAGTCAAGTCAAGATAAATTGCAAAATAAAAAGTATAGCTCATTATTAAAAAGAATGGCCTCTAACCTGGTAGTGAGTCCAGTGCTGAAATTTTTTACAGAATTAGGAGCCATAAGTGTGCAAGCCATAAGTGTTTCAAAGAGATTTATAAGTTACAGTAAAAATCTATACACGTTTGATAAAAAGACTATGGAGAAACTATCAATCCCATTGGTTGATAGTCTGGTATCAGCACTGGTCTCTAATACTATTGTCCCTTGGGAAGGAGCAATTCAGCCTTAAAGAGATTCCACAAGGCATCAGCAGTATCTATTAGGACCCCAATGGCAAGTGCCACATTTGCAAGAGCAGCAGTCCTTTGGATTCAAGAGGTACTTGGGTCATAAGATCTTTCTGCTTAAACAATTCAGAAGGTATTGGCTAAATTAGAATAGATTTTGCAATATATTGCTGATGCATATCTGCGGCTAGCTCATGGTAGGGTGGAGGACCCTGCGGTTGAAACACTGGGAAGCAGACGCTAAGTCTAAGGCAAACCTGGCAGATTTACCATTCCAAGGAAAATTACTTTTTGGAGAATTGGCAGAACAGAAATTTCTGCTAGAAGGAGAGGATAAAAGGCAGGTACTTCCATCATTTCAGAGAAAGTAGAAGGTATTTCAGAGGCAAAAGCTATTCCTTTCAAGGAAGGAGAGTTTTCCAGAGACAAAAAGAATGCAGGATACAGACAAGCAGTGGAACAGGAATAGGTTTCAGTTTAAGTAGCAAAACCAACAAATAAAATAAGAATCAAGCCAATCAGCTAAACTTGGAAACCAGTAGTATTGACTTTAGGAGACTTCCAGTGGAGAGAAGGTTGATTTATTTCAGCCATCTTTGGGAGAGCATAACCACAAAGGCTACTCCAAATAGTTCAAAAAAGGTTATTGGATTGCTTTCTCAAAGAAGCTGAGAAGAAAACTGCCTTCACCGGCGCGAAGAAACCACAGCAGGAGAAAAATAGTGCATGAGGAAATTCAACATTTATTAGGCATAGAGGCAATAGATTCAGGTTCCTTGGAAACAAAAGTTCCAAGGAATTTAGTCTATATTGTTCATGGTTCCCAACCACAGTGAATTCATTCTGTGCTAAACCTAAAGTTCCTAAATGGCTATGTGCAGCAGAAAAAAATTCAAGATGAGACTCTATAAAGAGTTTTGGAGAACTTGCTCACTTTTTTTCCTGAAAAATACTGTTTGAAAATGGGGTGTGACTTGCTTCTTATCCTTACCCTCTATAAGAACTTTTCCCCAATGCTTTATCTCCAAACAGCAGACCTTCTTTAAATGGCATGCATGTTAAGTTATTTATAGATTTTTGATCTATTTCCCACTGGTGCAATCAAAGTGATCTTTGTGCTAATTGTGGTAGCCATAATACTTCTGGCTGAGTATGCTACCAAATCATGTCCTACATTTGCCATATACTTTAGAACTCCTTGAACTCTGCCAAGGGCTTTATTAATAGTACATCTGCTAATATCTTGACTAATATATTCTGTAACCAGAGGACAGCTGCCCTAGCAAGCATTGAAACTGCTTTGAGGTTCTGCTCACTAGTGCTAAGGCTTCATGTCCTTTCTTCAATGCTGATTCTATCATATGTTCATCTATTTTTTTCAAGTCCATGTCACCCTCCTTTGGGGCAATTCTTCTGAAAATAAGGGCTCTAGTAGAGGCATTCATAAGTGACACTTTAAGAAATTCTACATCCTTTTTTAAAAAACATGTACAGCTTCTGAGCAAAAGACATTAATCTTTTTGTGTTCAAGGAGGGTTCCCATCTCAATTCCACTACCTTCTTAAAAATACGTGGTCATGGACTTTCTGCTAATTTTGACATTGGTTTCTTTAACACTGATGCCACTCCAAATTATCTTTCCCTCATCTCTATCAGCCTGATCTTTACTCCTACCCATTTCCAAAGCCAATGTTTGCATGATTCTTTTCATCAAACTCCTAAACTCTCCCACTAAAAACAGTCTGATACATTTTCCCTATCTGAATCAGAATCTGATGAGTCCTCCTTTTCACTACTCTACATATTGTTCTTTTCTTCTTCATTTTCGTTTTTAAATTCTGATTCTTCTTGCTCATATAGATGTTTAGACTTTCTCGTACATTTCTTTCTTCTCACAGAATCATCTTTTTTAAGTATTCTTGAAACTTTGTGATCATGTTCCTTACTAAAGTTGACTACTTTATGCACTCTAACATTTGAAGCACTTTGATATTTCAGAACTTCCTCTTTATTTATTGTTGATGTATCAATCAGTTTTCATCTGTCAGTATTCAATAAATTAATTGTTAACAAATGTTGTGGTTGAATCATGTTTTGTTAATTCATCTGCATTAAATTATTCATTAGCATTGTATTTGTGCTGGAAGCTTGATCTATCACATTAAATTGATTTTCATTGTGTTGATTTAATAATTAATTTACTTCTTTACTTATTGCTTCCTTTGTCAATGACTGCAGCTCATTAGTATCAGCCTATTGGGCCTGCAAAGGAATTGACTGTATTTTGGGATTGGATGTGTTAGCATACTGTGGCTCCAAGTGAACGGATTGCTGCAGTTGTTGAACGCCTTGGGTTGCTTGTGCCATTGCTGCCTCCTTCTGCTGCTGTTGCTGAGCACTGAGTATCATTGTCTTTAAACATTCCATTATTCAAGGCTGAGCACATGAGAGTGAGAGTGATTCTAATTCCCTCCCCTCTTGATGATTTGAAATCTCAATCATCTGATGAACTTGCACGATAGAAATTTTCTCTCTCCCAATCACCTTTACACTAGCCACAGCATGAGTTGTGCCCTAGGAGATGAATTTCTGCTTTCAACATGGCAGCCTGAAGTGACTGCTGTTGATTTCTCCTGACCCGTCCTTTTATTTTCAGCATGCATATGCGATGGAATCTCAAGTTTTTTACTTTATGTTTTAATTTTAGTGGTTTGGGGGTTTTTTTTACCTTTTTTTGTTTCACTTGCCCCATGTTGCTCCTCTTTCTCTTTCCTTTTTGGTGGTGGTGGAATCACTACTGTGCTTTCTGCTTCAGTATGACTGGAGGTTATAATTTTTTTTTTCACATTCCATCTTCCTTATTACCAGTGCCATGCTAGTTGGCATTCAGTTAATTTTTCTCCACACTAACAATTTGCTGGGAAGCAGTCAGCTGGGGTTACTCATAATCTTGTTTAAAGCCACTTTTTTCCCCCTTTTTCTTAGGTATGAAACTACTGTCTCTTTTGCCTACCTCTTCTTCAGACATTCTTTTCTTTTTTAAATTTCCCTCCATTATTTAGAAATTGATTTTATGTTGGTTTGACTAGTGAAGGGAGAAAAACATGACCACTTGGCAAGGCAGGAAACAAAATCAAAGAGAAAAAAATGGTGAAGACAGTCAATTGATGCAACAGTAGAAAGAATTTTAGACTCCTGCCTGGCCAGTTGACACATGGGGAAAACCTGAGTATGTGGATTGTTCCTCTTGTCTATCCAGAGAAATGTCTTCTAGCAGACAATCTGGAATATGTAGCTGTAGCTGAATGCAGATGTAGGTGACTGCTCCCAGGAACCTACTGCCAAAACAGATAATCTTAGAAGTGATCTTGACCATAATCACTGTTGCTGCCTACAAAATGGAGAAGAACAATGCCAATGGACTCTGATAGTTGAAACCAATGGCTATGAAGATTTGTCTAATCTGAAGAGTCATGAATCTATACTGAAAAGTGTCCTATTAGGTGACCTCCTTCAAATGAACCTAAACATTGGATATTATCAGGCAAGGTATTATCTACCATAAGCTGTTCCCAAACTCTATGATCAGAATAGGCAAATTGAGTAATCTATATCAGATATAGTTGTTGATACCAACTCCTAGGATCTCTGTGGCACAGTGGTTACTGACTGACTAGACAATCATCGAATAGGGCCCTCTGCAAGCTTAAGGTTTCTTAAGCTGGTGGATCCCATATAGGAGACTTTCTCTATTTCTTTTAGTGGGAGGAATTTCATCAGTATCAGTGAGCTGAAGTGAGTCTGGGTACTTCTATCAATGTAATAGTTACTGATTTAAATAACAAAGATAGTGGAATTGAACTGATTTGTACCTTGCTAGACTTAAATGATTGGCTTTAGCTGCAAGGTTGATACTTGAGTGGCTGAAGTGGAATCCAATATCAAGTGTTCCAATCTAGCAGAACTTAGTTCACTAATGGGGGTGGTCTGGAAGCAAAGCCAAATATAGCAGTGGAAAGATGGTAGGCTATGTCTATGGCACTCTCCCAGTCACACAATTTGGTGGTTTTTAGTTTAATTTGGTTCAATATTACTAGTGCTTGTCTACTATAGGACAGCCACAGAAGACACTAGGAATGGCCACTGAGTTGGGGAAGCTGTTGACCAACATCAAAACATTTTTGAAGAAGTCTTTACAGGACATAAACCTATAATGTCTAGGGGAAAAAATCTTTAGACACTCCCAAGAAACAGAAAGAAGAGAGAAGGAAGTAGAAGATACAGTATGAGAAAACCAAATGGACATTAAGAAAAGATGATTGCTAACTCATATATTGGCTGGCATCCTGTAAGGCATTCCCAACTAGACTACACTCATTTAACCAGTTGCTGAATGGTGAGTCAACATTGATTCCGTGGATCTACTCTAATAAGGACTAATAACAGGTGTTAAACCATTGCTGGGAACTCCAAAGAGCAAGTTCCTAATAAGGCTGCTTTTGTGGTGAACAAAAAGGAACTGAGGAATTTGAGCAGGAGGCATACGGGAGTGGAGGGAGGAGAGTTTCTTGCCAAAAGGACAGCTTAGCTTGAGAAGTTTCTAAAGATGGCACTACACATCCTCAGACTGACCCATGTGTATGAGTCACAGGGACCACAAAGAAGAACTGTGATTCCTTCTATGAATGGAATAGAAGGAATTGAACAGAACTGAATACTGACCCTTAGGCAGCCAAAATGAAATCACCCATGCACAAAGGGGGACGTAGCAGCAAGCAAAGTATATTTTGCTGAAGTATAACAAGGTTTTGTGCAGGAGAAGAAAAGCTGGGGCAGGGGTAGAAGTATTTTTCATTCATTCCTGAGCAATCCTGGCAACATTTTGTTTCAGATCCCTCTTATTTCATACATAAACACTTTGCCATTTAAATTAAATTTTGCATTGATTGGTCAAAATCTCCAAATTGCCTGACCCTCCCAGAATGACAAATTTTGTAGTTTTCATTAATGATTCTTATACATAAATATTATTTATATGCAAGTATTTGCTACTGTCATGACATTTATGACAGCAACGTGACTTCTAACCTTTATTTGTATCTGAGTAAGGTAAAGGAGAGTCTAATGCATAAGACAGCAAATTAATATAATAAACAGCTCAATTTTTCATTTCAGGATTAGCACTTAACTACTTGCTTACAGGGTTTACATAATTAGCATTATTGCTATATGTCCTGAGTTCTCATTAAAATATGAAACATAAATTTAACAAGTACCTCTTGTGGTAAAAAAAGTATGTCTGGTAGTGCATAAAATCTCTCATGAAGGTCAGGCTCTTCCAATGAGTCTGTAATAGGACTCCAGCATGCTCCATCTATGTATAAACCAAAAATTCTAATTCCAGTTTCACATGGGGAAGGTTCCTGCAAAACCAGTAAAGGTGACAGATAAAGGCCATATGATATTCTGCTATGATATGATAGGATATTTTGAAATGATATATGATATTATAAGCTTTTCTACATACTTATATATATATATATATATAAGACAAGAGCCATCCATACCAATGGATGTTCGTAACATACACTGATATCCCAGACATCTTCCAACTACAGCTTTGCATCTGGGTGAAAGGCAGAGTCATTGGTCTCTCAGGCCTCTAGTGTACTTGCTGCAGACTTGGAAGAGCAATGGTTCTTCCTTTCTCATAGATGAAAACCTGCAGCTGGATGGTACTCCAGAGCCTTCCACTTCTGGCCACCAACTGGTAATCTACATGTGCCTTGGTGTCAATGAACAGTGTTGTACCTCACTGTCAGGAACTGAATTCACACAAGCAAATAGTACCGTGCATAAACACTATTTATTTGGAGTGTGATACATCATACAAGACTTCAGTGAGAGAACTAAAGTTCAAAAGCAAAAACTAGTGCATAACATTCCCATCCTTCCCCCTCCTTCATGCAAGAGACCTTGAAGCAGTGAGAACCTCAGCAGGGCTTATCAGTGCATTCCTAGCTTTTGTTTATCTAATGGTCTCTGGTTCCTAGACTTTCATTTCAAGCAAGCTGCTACTTTACATTAGACTAGGAGCATACAACAGAATCTCTCTCTCCTTCTGTGTGTGTGTGTGTGTGTGCGTGCACGCACGCGTCTGCCTCTACCTCTGCCAGCACGTCTTCTGTAGCTCAATGACAGTGAAACTTGGTATGTACACTAAGAGTTCCCTACAGGTATTCACTCCAGTGTTAATTTGCTTTTGTTTAGTAAATTAACTTTTTTTAGGCCTGCAGTACCATCTGTAGTTACTTGATGGCAGACTTTTCTATAGACAAAGTCTTATTTATTTCTTATTGTTGTGTATCTTTAATTTCTGACTTATGATGACCCTAAGGTGAACCTCTCACTAATGGCACTACCTTTCTGTGGTAGTGGAATTGCATGCCCCTATGAGACAAGAGACTACACTGATGGCAGCAAAGCTGCTAGTAGAGTCTCCCAAGTCAGATAGGCTTTTGCTGAGAAGCCAAACTAAATGTGCCAAACAGCTCTGGGCAGCAGCAGTAGAGGAAGGGTGACAATGGTGGAGGATCTCAGAGATAACAGCGGTGGCACTATACTTCTTGATATTTTGCAGAAAAGGGCACAGTAAACCCCTTTTGAATGTATTTTACCATGAAAACTCTAAGATGAGACAATTCAAAATGAAACAAGAGATAATGCCAGAAGATGAGACTCCCAAATGGTGCTCAACAGGCTACTGGGGAAGAGCAGAGGATAATTTTGAATAGCATTGTGGCTAACAATGCAATTGGACTCAAGCCAAAAGGACATTCAGCTGTTGATGTGCTCAGAGGTGAGAGGAAAGTCTGAAGTTACTCAACACATTATAGGAACATGCAATGTGAGAAGCAAAAATCAGAGGAAGCTAGAGACAGGGAATGGAACATATCAACATTGCAATACTTAGGTTGAGCTAAAGTGGAAAGGAATGGGACATTTTGTTTCAGATAACATGCAGTGTTTTACTGAAGAAATGAAAATCAAAAAAGAAATGGAGTGGCATTTATAGTAGGAGAGATATAGCGAAAGCAGTCAAAGGATATAATGCAAGCGTGACTGAATCACGTCAATAAGTCTTCATGGAAAATCCATCAGTATAATCCTAATTCAAGTTTATGCTCTAACTATAAAGGCAGAAGATGAAGAAACTGAAAGATTCCATGCAGGAGTCCAGGAGGAAATATGATCACACACCAAAACAGGACTTCTTGTTAATCATAGGTGATTGGGAGGCAAAAGTAGGAAAAACAGTAAAAGACTGTAGGAAAATTTGACCTTGGATCAAGAAATGAAGCAGGAGACTGAATTTTGTGAGGTCAACAATTTGTTCATTGCAACTCAAGAAAGGGCTGTATACATGGACATCACCTGATGGCCAATACAGAAATCAAATAGACTACATAATTGGAAGCAGAAGATGAAGAAACTCCATTCTCCCTGCAAAAATAAGACCAAGAGTAGACTGTGGCATAGATAATGAAATACTAATTACAAAAGTTATAGTAAAGCTAAAGAAGAACACTATACCAACCATAATGCCAAAATACAACCTGAAGAACATCCTTGTAGAATTTAAAGATAATGTGAAAAACAGATCTGCACTATTAAGATGACCTAATTAACCAGGAGGGAGAAGAATTCTGGATTGAAGTCAGAGACTTTGTCAGCCAGGAATGCAAAATGACACTATCTGTGGCTAAAAAGAAAGAGAAGCCTCGATGAATGACAGTGAATGAGTGAATGAGTGAATGAATGAAACTCTTCAAGCAGTTAAGAACAGACAAGAAGCAAAAAGCAAAAGGTGACAGAAACAGAGCCAGAACCCTGAATGACTTGAATGGCAGCAGGGGTGGGCAGAGATGGGGCAAGTGGCAGCAGGCGGGGCAAGTCAGGATGAGGCGAGCAGCAGGCAGGCCAAATGGTGAGCAGTGGCAGTGGGGCCAGATTGGGGAGGGTCTTTTTTGTGCCCACTTGACAGGTGCCTGGGCACACGCCCCAGTTGCCCCACCATAGATATGCCTGTGCGGTCAAGAAATCAGAAGACTAAGATTTGGAAAGGCAGGTGTGAAATAACTAGACAAGATCCTGAAGTGCAAAGATGTATCACTGAATATTAAGTTTAGGATTGTCAATGCCACTATATCTCCAATTTCTATGTATAGTTGTAAAAGCTGGGCAGTGAAGAAAACAAATAGGAAGAACATCAACTCATTCAAAATGTGGTGCTGAAGAACAGTTCTATGGATACCGTGGACTGCTAGAAAGACAACTGAATGAGTCCTAGAGCAAATGAAGTCCAAACTTTCTCTAGAAGCCAAGAGGAGTGTGGTAGAGTCTCCTTCCTTGGAGGTTTTTAAGCAGAGGCTGGATGGCCATCTGTTCGGAACGCTTTGATGGGTGTTCCTGCATTGCAGGGGGTTGGACTCAATGGCCCCTGTGGTCTCTTCCAACTCTATGATTCTATGAAGGTGCCATATTTTGGACATACCATGAGAAGTCATGACTTACTAGAAAAGACAATAATGCTTGGTAAGGTAGAAGTCAGCAGGAAAAGAAGAAGACCACATTACAGTTAGGCAGACTCAATCAAGGAAGACACGTCCCTAAATCTGCAAGACCTGAGCAGGGCAGTTGATGACAGGGTGACTTGGATGTCTCTAATTTAAGAGTTGTCATAAGTCAAAGTTGACTTGATGGCAATTAAGAACAACAAGGTGAACCTATCACAGGGTTTTCTTGGCAAGGTTTGTTCAGAGGGGTTTTGCCTTTTTTTCCCTCTGAGGCTGATAGAATGATTTGCCTCTCAGTTGCTTTCCATGGCTGAGTGGGGATTCAAACACTGGTTGTACAGAGTTGTAGCCTCAGGCAGTTTTCAAAGAAGCAGTTGTGTTACTCTCTCACAGCACAAAAAGGAGGAAGAAAGGATAGAAAAAAAGAAATGTGCCAACACCTTTAAGGCTAACTGGTTTTTATTTTAGCATGAGCTTTTGTGTGTATAAATCCACTTCTGTGGATGCAGTACTGAGTGGCCTTAAAGCTTCAAGTATAGAGTAAATTTATACAGTTGCCTGGAATGAATTAGAACGTAAACTCATTACATTTTAATCATGGCCCCTGCCCTTGATTTTCAAAGGGTGAAGTGATACAAACCTTTCAGATCTTTAAAGTGATCAGTTAACACTGATGTATGAGAGCAAGAAATCTGCTTACAAAAGTAAGTTTCTTGGATTCAAAACTGTCTGAAAACATTCCTTTTGTGATATCTGCAGTAGTGAGGACTATAGTATTAATATATGCAGTGTGCCATGAACTCACTTTCTTTGTTCACACCTTTGCTAATGGATTGGAATTTGTGAATATAATTCAGTTCAGTTGTTTCTCTTTTTAGTCTTCCTTTGTAATTTCCTTGTTCAAGGACCATGACCTGTAAACAATTGCCTATATGATCACGAAGGTTGAAATGTTCTCATATAGTCTTGTACAGTCTTGTACAGAGGCTGTCCTGTTTGTCCAATGTACAATGTAGCATAGCAAATGATGGCATATATTACATTTAAGGATGCGATTTTGAATCATAGAATCATAGAAATGTAGAGTTGGAAGAGGCCACATGGGCCATCCAGTCCAACCCCCTGCCATGCAGGAACACCCTCAAAGCACTCCTGACAGATGGCCATCTAGCCTCTGCTTAAAAACCTCCAAGGAAGGAGACTCCACTACACTCTGAGGCAGCAGATTCCACTGAATTCTGATCCTGTCCTCTGGGGTATTAGCTACCTCTCCTACTTTGGTGTCATCTGCACATTTGATGAGAATACCCTCTATTCTATTATCCAGGTCATTTATAAAGATGGTGAACAGCACTGGGCCCAGGACAGAACCATGTGGCACTCCATGCTAAAATATGCTTAAATAAAAAATGCTTGCTTGGTAACAGAAGCTAATGCTTGCTCAGTAACAGAAGTTGAATTCTGTTTAGTGCATCTTAATGCACGTTGTTTCAGAAATGTGACTCAAATACTTCTCTAATATTTACATGACATCTTTCCTACATGGTCAAAGGAGCTGACATACATTAGTTGCTGATACCCTGTACAAAACGCAATTACTTGTTTTTCAGTCATGGAGTGGAAGATGAGAAGTTGAAGCTAAGAAAAAGGGATAGTGGCACTCCAGCTTCTCTAATGAGCCTTCAAGGGTCTTATTGATCACTTCAAAGTGTATCTCCCTCATCTGCCAATATTTAGTCTCCAAAATAGCAAATTGTGTTCACTGAGCTTCCAGAGTGGTGGGCTATTTACCCTCTACATATAATTTTTGACCTCAAAATATCCTTCATCAAAGCCAGGAGTGACTGCCTCACAAATTCCCAGGAAGGAATAAAAATGCTCCCTAGACTTTCTGATGTTGGTCATCCTATCCTAAAGATATCCAGGGAACTCATGAGTGAACATCTGAACTAGAGTCTTCCTTACCCTAAAAGCTTTGTTTAATATGGTTTCTTTTCTCTTGAAGCTTCTGAGATTTTGTTCCTCATCTGGAATGAATGGCACAACTTTGTGGACAAAAGTAAGAGAATCAACAGGTATTTCATTCTGCCGAGCGTAATTCTGAAGGACCGCAGTAAGGAATCCTGCAGGAACAGAACCCACATTGCAGTGAGCAGCATGTGATGGAATAATAGTTACAGAACTATCAAGGGGATTGGTACTGGGGCCTCCATTCTCAGGTGTAGTTTTCAAACCAAAATCTTTGAGAACGTAAATAAATCTGGTCTTTAATTATGTGGCAATCTGTTTAATTTCTGCAAGGAACAAAAAAAGGACAATTTTCATGTTTGGCAACATTTGCCATTATGTTAGCCATCTAGTTATTAAACAATAAATTATCAAATATTATAAGTCCTCCCATGTCCCTTACAGCAGGGGTGGCAATCATGGGACCACCTAGATATTACTGGATTGCAACTTCCATAATCCTCACCATGCTGGCTAGGGCTGCTGGGAGTTGCAGCCCAACAACATTTGTAACTATAGTGTCTTGGCTTGAGTGCATCTTGAAGCACTAGGAGAATTACTAATCTCATGGATCACAACATATGTACAAGCTTGCATAAACATATGAATTAAATTACTGGTTCATCTAATAACCAATTATGTTCTACTCTTAACTGGCAGTGGCTCAGAGAGAGCACATGGATTAGCTATCTATGATGTGAAACAGTCCCAACATACCTTTATGCAAAAGAAAAAGAAAAGGAATTTGGGGAGCTTAGCAGGTCATTTTCTGCATTTCCTACATCCCAGCACAAATGTGTACAAACACACCATTTCTTTCTGTGGAGTTCAAACCTGTGTTGCAGGGGAGACACTTGTAATCAGACTACTTAGCCAGAGTAAGATCACTACTGGGAACTGAGCCTGGAATTCCCTACATGCAAAGTGAATGTTCTGTATCATTCTGTGTCCACCCAAAAAATGACCTCCTGACAGTTCAGAAAACAGCAGCTTCTGATTCTGTCTTCCATCTTGGTCTTTTAGCTATTGGGTACAAAAATTTATGTGGATGGTGCCACTAATTTCTTTTGGATGTATCCAATGGTTGCTACAATGCTACTGAGAGGGGCAATTTTCAGCATGCCCCCGTTCCACTGAGCACAATCCAGAGGATCCCTCAACTCTCTGGAGCACATTTGGAGGGGACTGTGAGAAAAGCTGCTGAAAACAACTCTTTCCCCATTCAGCTGGTTGATGTCTTCCATCAGTGCATATAATGCTGGATGTAACCCAGAGGATATCATCTACAGAAAGATTAAACTTCCACACATTTATACAAAATACTATGATATATGTAAACAATGTGAAGTCTTACGTAATTCTCTAGATGCGCTTGTTTTCTCTCTCATATTTAGTATGATAGCAATAATAGTTAAACACAAGTTGAAAAATCATCAACTGTGCCAAGTGTGATAAAACAGATTAAGAATAACTAAAGCAGAAATGGGTCACGAGTAAATAAATGCTATGAAATTATTTACCATGTGGAAAAAAGAAACCTGGAAGCCAAAAGCAATTGGGGTGTCCCTTGTAGTTGTCACTGAAGAAGTCAGTTTCTTCACCAGTCTGAAGCAATGTTCTATTTTGCCTCTGAAGCATCACTAAATGATTAAACCTATTTAAAACACAGTGAAACATGAAAACTAATTAAAACACAGGAAGCCATTAAGAATAAAAAGTTTTTAAGAAGACAGTATGACATTGAACAAGTGGATGTTTTACTATTAATCAGTAATTAACAAATCATTATAATTTGTACTGGCTAAAGGCACAACTTCAAACATATTGAGAGAAAATGACTATATGAAGAATATAATCCAATGTATGGAGCAGTGCTAGTGTCCTGGCAAAGAATTAAGCCAGTGCTACAGTTGAAACAACATCATGGGTTTCATTCCCCACCTGCCCAGCCTGGAAGTGGAGGCATGATTACAGAAGTCTGTGATCAAATGGCCCTTTATGAGAGATGCATTATGTCAACGAAAAAAAGAAAAGAAAACAAAGTTCTCATTCTCTGTATTTGGAATGCACAGTGCCTATCTAGAATGTACTGGGTAGAGGTAGAGAAGAAAAGGAATCAAAGGAAGAGAAAAATACTTGTGTAAGTAAATGCCAGTAGTGAGCTTGGCTAAGATCTTGCTTCCTTTACAAAGCCAGAACTTTCTTAATATGGGACCCTTCTCACACTGTACTGTTGTGACTTTAAATCCTATCAGATCCAGCTAACATGGCTAGTGAACATAAACTGAAAGCTGTGGTTCAGAATAATGGGAGGGCACCAGCATTGTCATGAGTCCTTGCAGTCACGTAGGAAGGCATGCCTACTGAGTCATTTCCAGAAGGGCTGAGAAATGCTCTTCTAATGCTAAAGAATACAAATTCAGGTATCATATATACTAATACTGAATTCATTCTTTGAACATCCATTTTTATGCAACCAAAATGGCACCTTTTACACACAAAACCTGGCATCAGCAGGTGTAGGTAACCAACACGTGAGTAGTGGCTAAAAATCTGAACAGATAAATCATATACTGCAATGCTTTGTTTCAGGTTCCACTGTAAAATTATCTTTAAAAAGTTATGTACAAAATATAAAAGAAGAATTTGGCTATATAAGAGATGTCAGCTGGACTAAAATTTTCAACTGGATTTCCACAGTAGGTATTGCAAACATTGCCATTCAGAAATAGCTTATTACACTTGGTATTTTATGTATGCTCTTGCTAAACAAACACACTAACATTTATATGTTGGTGGACTTAAGTTATTATGTTATTTTGTCTTTTACCTTGACTGCATAAAGGTGATAACTCGATTAGCCCACGTGGCAAAGAAATTCACTCGTATAATGAGGTCATCAATCCAAGATCCCAGAGGTTTGCATGATTTATAAGAATGTTGCTTTTGTGTAATAGTAAATAAGACACAATTGCATGTTTGAAAGAAAAATAAAAACATTAAAGAGCTTAGTATATATTACTTCCACCCATGTAAACCTAGTGTGTAGTTGTAGATTAGCTTCAAGAACAGAAGCATATAGAGCAGTGAGGGAAATGGGGATACCTGCACAGGCAGTCAAATAAAATGTGGCAACAGATGATGCAGCCAGATGGCCCACACATCATATCTCAGGCCCTTTTTGCACGGCATTTTCCACGTGAAAGGGCCCCTCAAGTGTTGCACAAATGTGAGGAGCAGTTCACACAACGCACTCACATTTGCGTGACGCTCCAGAGCCTGGCAGGCACCGCTCACACACTTTTTCATTTTTGGCTTTAAGCTGAAAATGGTGCATGGTCGCGCATTGCTCGGAGCCCCCGCATGCACTTACCTTGCATGTGGAGCCTCAGGAGCTGGGCTGGTCATGCTTCCTGTCTCAGTGCAGCCTGGGAAGGTCCCAGGTTGCACTGTGAAAGGAAGAGGCGGGGCTCTCGCTGGAAGCTCATGCGGAGCTGAAGAAACCTGGACGCGAGGGCCTCTCACAAGAGGCTGCTCATGCGAGCACTGCACCCCAGCGCCAAGAAAAGGTGAGTTGCGGAAAGGGTCTCAGTCATCCTCATCTTGGTTAATTCTTAGGTTTTCTGCTTTATAGAATGTGTCCAACAGTGCTGAGGCTATAGTTAGATATTAGTTTACCAAATTTAAATTAATTAAATTTAAATTGACTTTGTTCCCTGGGGAGTGGGAGTTGGAGGGAGGGCAGAGTAAAAGCAGTAATATATTTATCGGGAAAATAAATTTGTGGGTTGAGCACTGGTTTTGTATTAATCATTGGAATAATTTTTGTATGTATATCAGTATTAGTATGTATATCAATGTTAATTACTCCAACAATAAAAAAAAAAAAGTTTACAAAAAATCAAACATGTAAGGGGATTTGTATTTCATTTCAGGTCTCCCAACACAAAATACTTCGCATAACTATTGCTTGGTGTGGATCATACAGAAAATTCTAAACCGGAGTGTCTTTTAATAATTCCAAATGTGCTCAAACATGTGCCTTCTAACAGCACTTAGGGCAGACTTGGTTCTGTCTCAGTAGCAGGCAAATGAGAAACTGAATGGTTTGTCTAAAAATGATTGGCATCTTTATTCTTGGAAGATACTTCTAATTCATCATAATTAGTACATAAAAACTTATAAAAGTTATTAGAAGAATTTTCTGAAATCACAATAGATAAAATGAGTCAATTTTCACAACTCTGTAACACCTGCTGTGCTATTTCCCAGATGTGGCCTTGTGGTTGTTTATGGCAACAGTGGGAAAAAAGTGGCCTTTGGAGAGTACACCTCCCCAAAAACCATTCATACCACCCTTAGCCCTGCTTCTGAATCCCAGCTCCATTGTCCCTTTCAGTTACTTGCCAATGGACAAGTTTCAGTCTCACTGGCTATATAACCTTGGGAATTCTGAGAGCTAAAGCCTAAACTTTTTCTTTTCTATGTCCTGGTTTTCAGGTGCAACAATAAGATCCAATCTGCCAGCTTCAGAAGAGAGAACATACATGTATTTTGTACTCTACAGAAGTGAAGTGAAAAACCTTTCACTTACCTGCCACAATTTAGGCACTTTGGCTTTCATCATACAATTATAAAGCTCTTCTAGTCCTGTGGTGAAAATTATATCACCTTTGATACCTTGCTGAAGTGTATGTAAGGACTGAATAATTATGGACAGTAAATTATTATACTGGTCTATCTCCTGTTGCAAGACAGTTAACAAAGTTGAACTGGTAAAAGAACCAGGACCTACAGGGAACAAAAAATCCACAGGTTATCCTCTAGATTGTTAAACATTAGAACAGAGCTGATCCTGCTGTTAGGCAAACACAGAAGGTTGCGTCAGACTGGAGATATGGGCTACTATTCAAGGGCAGTAAGCTGGTAACTGTTCGATGTATTGTTGTATTTACTTAGAGGGGAGACAATTACTGGAATCTTGTTGGTGTCTTACAAGTGTTTAAGGTTCCCTATCTGAGCAGTTGGACATTTTTGTCCAATGACGGACATCTGCATCTTGTTCAAGCTGCACAGGAGGTGCCACTGTGCATGGAATCCATACGTAACAGCATGTGGATGCCAATGATGTCTCTCCATTTACCTTGAGAGCCTCAGTAATTCTCAGGCTTCTGGCTCTAAGTTATTCTAGTGATGGTTCAAAACCACAAATTATATTACTAAACTCAGATCTCAGTGCCAAAACTTACAGCATAAAACTACTAGTAAGTTGTTTTCTAACATTCTGGAAAGCTTTATTTTCTTCTTTTATTTTATTGTCAATGATGTTTATTCTAACTTGAAATTATGTGAGCACTCTTACCTTCTGCAGCTTTCACAAGTGTAGCCCAAATGGGACCCAACTTGAAGTTTCTAAAAGTGATTTTCTCTGTGACTTCATCTTCAGCATCAGGTGTATGTCCCGTATCTTCTACAGTTAATGGTAATCTCATTAAAATGTCAGATGCTATTTCTAGTATTATTTCATCCTGACTCCTTCCACCACTAGAACAGTGTAGGGTGCAAATAGAGTTACAATTATCATTGCAAATTTACAGGCTAATAGCATACTTTTTCATAGCTTGTTGCCCATTGTTTGTTGTCAGAGAGAGATCCCTAGTTCTGCAGACCACATGTGACCCTGCAGTCATTTTGCTGTTTTTCAAGAAACCCCACTGCTTCTTACTGCTGAACTGATTACTCCAGCTACTGCACCTGAAATCACTATGGGCCTTTCTGCATTACACCATTACAGTGCTCTTATTCCACTTTCAACATCCTGTAGAATTCTTGGGTTTGTAGTTTACTGAGGCCAAAGAGCTCTCTGGCTAAAAATTCTAAAGGCCCCTTCCTAAACTGCAAACCCCAGGATTCCGTAGAATGTTGAAAGTAGAATAATAGCACTATAACAGTGTAGTGCAGAAAGGCCCTATGTTATGTAAATCTGCTGGTGTGGTGGTGAAAAGACTTGTCAAAACTAGCATGTTTGCTTTAGAACAAACTACATGAGGAGTAGATACACTGATTCTCAGGCTGACTCCACTACCCAGAATATTCTTCACAGTATAATTTGTCTTCAGAACAATGTGTTTTATTCTAAAACAAAAGTATTCACTTTAAGAGTAGAGGAGTAGGACTTTACTACTGCACTGTAGAGGCAGACAAATTAAAGTACAAAGTGGATTGGGAGGATATCAGTGTACTCCCAGTGCCCACAACCTGCTTACCCCTGCTCAAGTTTGTTAAATTTGAGTTTTAGATATATGTCTTACAGGACACATCTCAATATCATTAATGATGACATTCATCCCAAAGGAATCTTATGAATACATAGAATAACAAATTGCCTCTATCTTTTGGATAGATACAAGTGAATGCTGACAATCACATTTAGGTGACAGTTAACTTTCTATGGTAAATGATAGTCACTCTCTCCTTCTCTCCTCTCCCTCACCCATATGACATACACTTACATCTATATACAAAGGAAAAATATATTGGAGGCTGAAAAATAGTACCATAATTCAATAGCATGGAATCTTGATATAATGGTGTAGTGAATACTACATGAAAGTGGAAATGGATAGTTAAAATCAGAAAACAGAATTTAATGGAAATGCTGAATGGAAAAGGATGATGGGGGGAAAGAGAGGGAGAGGGACACAGGGATTAAAGAATTGAGAGAACTGTCTCTTTATATAGGTCATCCCTCAGTTCTACCATTTTAAAATTTTGTCAAAAACTGAGAGATGGCCAGAGAAATGAATGGTAAAATCCAATATCTGAATGTAGTCAGGACTGGGCATATGTGTCTATCTCATCAATTCCCCCAGGAATCCAAAATGGAGGAAGACTCCTACATACGCCACTGAGGTCTGCGTATACTCAACGGGCATGAAATGGTTACTGTTTGAGAAGGTAAGGAGAAAAATTGTGGGGGAGCTAAAACAGAAAGAAGTGGCTGGAGCCCTGAACAGAGGCACTCCAGAATGCAACGGTGTAGTTGCAGGGCCCCACTTGAGACTAACTGGCAAATTCGCTTCCATTTTCTTTCATTTTTGCGATCTAGAACAGTAGAAATGTATAAGATTGACCTAGAGGGTGCTGATAAACAAGTGGTAAAAGGAAATTGTGGTGTATGCAGCAGTGGATTGGATTGGGGTGGAGAAGGAGCTGCAAGTTGCTCATCAGTGAAGGTCAAGAATGGTTCACATATTTTATAGTATCAAAACAAAGAAAAGGTTCAAAACCACTGAAGAAGTCGGAATGCTGAACAATAAAAGATAATTACAAGATATGAGAGCTGATACTGAGTGGAATGTGAAAGATATAAGATCCTTTTACTTCAAGATTACTTATTCTACATAAAATCCATAGCCTTCGAACATGCTTAATCATCAGAAACACAGCTGTATTTTAAAACCAGAGGAAATCTGCAAATGCTGACCTGATGATGGTGTCTGTGCTGATTGCTGGCTGAGTACCGACAATTGACTCAACAAATAACTGTGCTTGAGTTTTTAAATAAGCCTTTTCAGCACAATGGTGCATTCCAAAAAGTTCTGGAGAATCAGCCTCTGGTAATGATCGCAGATAGGCTCGGCATTCTTTTAAAGTATCTGTTTCAGCTATAGGTCGATATACCTGCAAATTTATTGATGAACACTTTATTTTCTGCTTACACAACTGTAAAGTGATGGTTAATCTAACAACTTTCTTTTGCTTAGATTATCTTAATACCTGGACCCTCTTCCTACCTTCTGATTGGAGCACACTTGAAATCAATGGGACAAAATTTGAAATTCATGGTAGATCACAAATCACTTTTAATAATACAAGTTTACTCCCAAAGCTAGCAAGCAGCTTAACGGATCTGAAAATCACTTATTTATTTGTTTAGAAAATTTAATTTACTTATTCACTGTTTTAGGCCTGTGAAATACGATGGGCAGAATGTTCATGTTTGTGTTTTGGGAGGTGGAAGATTCTAGCAGGAGCAGTGGCTTTAATGGCTGACCTCTCCTCTAGATAGCTTTCAGAGCTGTGAAAGATTCAGCAGAGAGGGCAGAGGAATGAAAGCATAGTGCACCCTCCATAGCCCCCAGCCTCTGAGCACATGAATCTAAGTGTCTGTGATCGAGTCTCATCCTATACCTAAAATGGTGGCAACATGCATGCACCGAAGTGCCACCACTGAATAAAATGAGATGTGAGCAATCACAAATTTAATTATTCATGGGATTCCTGGAACAAAACCCCCACATATATGAAGGGTGTGATATATCCCTTTCTCTGTTTGGCTGCTAAGACTCATCCAAGTGTAGCGGGAACAGAAATGCAGAAAGCACAGATTGTTAACACCATTCTGTTTCTGTCTGTGCTTCTATCTGAAACCATACTCTCAGACAGTGAAAGGCCAAACTGTATTGACAGATTGGATGCAATACAAAACCATGCACAAGTTAGGGTGAGCCTTCAGCTCATGTATTTCCTCCTCTAAAAAGAAGGAAAATGATTCTATCTGAACTTGGGAAGCTCTGGTTACTTGATGAGAAACAAGGAACCTGTACACCTCCAGATGGTTGTTGGACTCCAAATCCCAACAGTCTCAGGAGGCATGGCCAATTTTCAAGGATGTTCAGAGTTATAAAATGTTGGCTTTAGGAAGACAAAAATGAAGTTTTGATTTCAGATTTTGTTTTTTCATTAACCAACTTTTAAACCTGAGGTTTAAAATTCAGAAGCTGAACTGAAGCTCACATAATCCTTCTTTATTGGCTATGGTGGCAAGGGCTGATGGGAGTTTCAGGTCTACATTGAAAGAGCTTTTTCTTCTCCAGGCATAACTGGGAACTATGGTTAATTTTAAAGTGGAAAGCAGAAGTTTTCATTTTTTCTGTGACTGGTTTTGCTGTTTTCTTCTTTTAGCCTTGGTTTCTAGCTTGAAGACACAGGGGCTAGATCACTGTGGCAAAACCATTTCTGCTTTCTGGAGCTGTCTATGCAAAATTAATTGTAGAAAAAGTCTTTAGGATTGAAAGCTTAAAATGAGCTAAGTTACTGTAACATACTGATGCTAGATGGATCCTTGCCTACTAAAGTTTGATAGCAGAAAGCTGTGGTTAGTTTAAAACAAAAAGAGAAAAATCTCATGGTCGGTGAAAATTCTGCATGAGAAGGAGAATAAAAGTCTGTCTAGGTGGAATTATCTCCCACTTCCTTTGTCACGTCCTCAGGGGCTCAACTGTCATTCCCTTGGTCCTGTACATGATTATTTAGTAGCTAATGGACAGTGTGGAGTAGTGGAGCAAGGTCTGGCTGTGTTTATACAGATGAACAACAACAAAAGCATCCTCCAGGACCTCCTGGATGTCCTCTTGAGGTTTCTAGAGGATGGTGTTATAACTAGCTATGGGGCAATGCTATGTGTGTGTGGATGAGTGGGGGCTGCTTTCCAGTCAGGGGTCATTCCATGACGGTGCTATTGAATTCTTCCTTCTGCAATAATAAAAAAAGACATATATAGTATTACTCTGACACCAGCAGGATGCCAACTACCCTCCTCTTCAGTGTGGAAATAGAAGAGAAGGAAGGAGGGAGAGCAAAAGCTCAAGGCTCATATCAGTTGCTGCACACAACAAGAAAACAACACTAATCCTACATATAGATACAGATGACTGGAAGATATTTTGGAGGCAATCTAATACTAGCCTCCACTTGAGCCATACTCCAGCATTGTGGAACACTTCTAGTCCTGCCATCTGGAGTGACAAAGAATACTTTCCTTCTTTTTCTGTGAAAGCCCTTCTGACACAAGTTAACTGCTGTCACCTTTTCCCTCACTTTTCTATTCACCAAGATAAACATATAAATCCTCACCAACCACTATATATACAGAATACTAAAACAACTGTAGTGTTAAAGAAGTGCTTCTCCTACCCAGTCCGCAGAATAAGCAAAATCTTCTTGCAGTACAGAAGGGTTGTAAAAATTGTCCAAAATGCTAAGCAAACACCGACGATCCCAGTGGTCAGTTACACGACCTCCATACACCACTTCTCCAGTCAGATAATGCAGCGCAGCCCAAGGAATCTCCCTTTGCTTCTCCAGAAGCATCTCTAGTATGTGGATGGAAATCTTGGGAAAAAAGAGTCAGGAGAGTTTTTTTCCCCAACTCTTTTTTACATGAAGACACAGGCTGGAATCTCCATGCAACTAGTTTATTATGCCCAACAGGACTTCGCATTTGTGCCTCTTGAACAGCAAATCTCAATTCCATCTCATAAATCACTTTGGAAACTTAGAAGTATTCAAAAGCAGTTAACAAAATGGAAGAAGAGTGTGTTATTTGGAAGGGGCGAAGTCAGTATTATATTAGGCATCCTCATGACTGAAGTAGTTATTTGGGTACCAAGTTACATTAAGTATTTTTATGCATAATTTATTTACTTGCTAACCTTGCTGCTAACCATACCAGAAATGTTTTCACTGTCCGTATCAGAAAGGCATATGAACTTGACAGCATGGACAAGTTGTCTATCTGTAACTGATGTTTTTCAAGTGGTCATCAGTGCATTCACACATATGAGTCTTGTGCCTGTACAGAGTTACTGTTTGGAACCCTCCAGCTGGCACAGATTTTGGTGGTAGCTCCTCTCTTCCTCCTTAAAACCCATGCTCCAGCAACCATTTTCTCAGTTCCAGCTCATCTGGCAAAGTGGCAGCAGTCAAAATTAGTACCAGATCTAATGGTGTTACCATTGAAATAATTAAATTATTTAATTCCCTCAATACTGAATCTCTAAGATACTCTTGTAAATTCATTTTATTCTCCATCACGGAAGATGTGCTGAATCATGCATTTGCCCTTGGTTCTCTGCCAACTTGTTTCTTAAGTAAGATAGGTAGGAAGCCTGAGTATCTGCATTCTTTTACTGCTCTGCTTCTTCCTGGTTAGAGAAGACTTGTCACTCAAACTCTCTGCTGTAGATGTTGCCTGGCAATGCTGCCCAATTTGGCCCTGCCTCCTGTTGTAGAATGTTTGTTCGCAACATGGTGGCCTGGAGTAAAGCCTGCAGATTTCTGTGCCTAAGAAGGATGAGTTCCACTGCCCTTTTACACTGGAAACTCTACTTCCTTACTTTTAGCTCCATCCACCACAACTGCCTTTTCCTGCCTTTTGTCACCTGACTTTTCAGCTTCTTCAGGGGCATTTGAATACAGCACCTAGAATCATTATCATTAAAATCTGTTTTAATTTTAATTTTTTCCCATTATTCCACCCGAGGCACACTGATTTGTGGCCACCTATTTTCTGTGGCCATGATCTGCTGAATTGGAGTCAGTGATGCCACTTCTGCCATCTTTTTTTTTTTTCCTTTCCATCACCAGCAAGACCTTAGTATTAGAATTCTCCTAACTTCCTTCCCTTTGTTGCACAATTTCTTTTAAGAAACTATTATATTTAAAGCTCACCTGTGGGGAGGGTTGTAAATATATGCAGCTAGTTTGTCAGGAGTTTTAAAAACTGAAGGGGAAGGCAATGGGAGTCAACAACATTAACTGAAATTTGGATTTGAAGATTCCTGTTACATATTCTGGCATGCAAGGAATAACTCAACCATACCACCCATAGAATGAGCAAATATAACCTTCCTTTCATTTCTCCCAGCAACAGGATTCTATGTGTAATTTGGCTTAGGACATTCCTGTGGATGCAATACTCCCTTGGTGATTATATGTGTTATATTAATTTGCAATCATAATTTTATTCAACTATTTCTCTTACCTCCAGATCTGAAGAGCTAAATTCATATGGAATGTTCCAGCCCAAAGCTCCATATTTCTTTCTCTCATGGACTATGGCATTGAAAAAACACAGACTAAAGAGTAACCTCTTCCATGATGGTCCACAGGTAATCTTATTGAATATGGCCTCTGTTACCAATCCAGTACCACTCAATCCAAATGTTTGAAGTAATGTTCCCTTTAGTCCTTGGGGAGGTTCTATAACTATCTTTAGAAATAAGCAGACAAATCATGAATGAAACAAAAAGACTTCAACAAAATGAACATATAATGAATGAATTATATGATTCTAAATAAAATGTCATTAAACGGAAATTTACTGAAAGTAAAGGGTTTTACCTGGAGTTAGATGCAGTACAGTGATAGCAAGCATGCTTGTCCCTCTCAAATCAATGTAATTTTAGATTTTAACTGTGAGTTTTGTTATGTATAATTGAATTACTTTTATGATATCTTTCTCAGAAGCACAAGACATTTTATGTATGCAATCCCCAGCTCATGCTTACATGCAATGGTAATTCTTCATGTGGCCACCTGTGCATTTATCCATATTGATTTGCACCTAGACTGAATTCTCAAAGCATTGTACTCTTTTTAATAGTTTTTATTTTTTAAAAAAAATAATGTTACAGAATGAAACACAACCAGCAAATGATACATCCAGGATCTATTATAACAGTATATGCCAAGTTAGTGATCCACAGCAATACAGCTAGAATATCCAAACATCTGAACATCAACAACTATGATAGATTTGCTCTCCAAAAATCAAGATGAAAGAACAAAAATATGAGTATTTCCATTAGCCTGCCCAACAAATATCCATCATGTCACTTAAAAGTAGGAATGATCTTGGTTGCCTCTAGATCCTTTTCTCTTCCAGTTAATTTTTTCCCACCAGCATAATGTTTTAAACTCTGTCTCTCCACCAAGAAAGTGACAAATTGCTTAAACAAAGTTACATACTGTTGATTTGGACTGTTTCTGGACACAGCTGTTGCACAGCCACCATCTCAAGTCTTGTTTTATAGACTGAGGAATGTTCAACTTCAGATGATGTTTCTTTATGATTTTCAACTTGTAATGAAGCTAAAACTGTTGTAACACTCTTGTATGGTATCTCACCCAAGGCATGATCAGAATGGTAAAAATAGTTAGGCCCTGGATTCTCACTAGGGCCATAACATCTGACAATTTCATTATCAGCAACTTTGGTAACTCCTTCGTTATCTTCAACCTCCTTTCCCATGACAAAATAAGCAGCCCTTATTTGTATCAATCAGTGCAACCAAGTGAATAAAATTCATATTTGGATCCAAACTACTTTTTTTAAAATTGATCATAAACTCATGTGGTTGTAATAATTCCAAAGCCTCAGATGAACAGCCTACAGCCAATTGCCTGCTGCTAGCATTCAGCAATATACCATCTAAATAAGGATAGAGTTACGGTAAGCAATTATTGGAATTAATACTTTTGTAAAAACTCTAAGTGTCAAAGTTAGGCTGAATGATAAAGTCCTAAACTGAAAATGAAATTGAAATTGAAAATGCTTTATTTTGAACTGAAAGCAAAGATATTTTCTAAAAATTCAGGCCACTGGAATGTACGAATATGCCTGTTTTAAATCCACCAATACTAACTGATCAGTATATAGCTTGTAGAATTTGTATTTTAAACCTTTCATATTTGAACAAAACTATTTAAGAACTTTAAATCCAAAACCAGAGAAAAAGAACCATTACTTTTAGGAGCTACAAAAAAATGAATAAACTCCATTAAACTGTTGTTTCCTAGGAATCTCCTCTGTCACCTCAATTTGTAGGAGATGATCTGTGTCTTTATTCACTATCATCTATTTCTCCTTAAGCTTTGGAACTGCTGAAAGGAAGTATCTATCACATGGTTTCTTTGTAAATTTAATCTTACATCCACATCAGTTACCCAGTTAGCTGATGTTATCTTGCACTAAAGCCAATCCTATCATACCCACAGATGGTTATTTAACTGCTTAGAATTGGTATCTGCCACACCTAACAGAGTGGCTTCCTCACCTTCTCCTTTGTTGGAATCTCTGTCTTTTAAACTGATGCCTATTCTGATTCCACTGCCATCTGTTAACATTGTAGTCTGACTGACTTATTAGATCTTGAACTTTGAAAGGAAGGAAAACTTCCTTGAAATGGCTTTCTCTCAGTTCTTTTCCTAGTGCTTAATCTCCAAACAACAGACCTTCTTTAAATGGCATGCATGTTATTTCTTGATTTTGATCTGCAACCAAAGTGATCTTCAAGCTATTGTGTAGCTGTAATACTTCCGGCTGAGTATGTTACCAAATCATGTCCTACATCTGTCATATACTTTAGAACTCCTTGAACTCTGCCAAGGGTTTTATTATTGGTACATCTGCTGATATCCTGACTAATATATTCTGTAATAAAAAAGAGCTGCTTTAGCAAACATCAATAGTGCTATTGAGCTTCTGCTCAGTAACACTGAGGCTTCAAGAGTCTGTCCTACACTCATCTATTTCCATTAAGACCATGTCACTCTCCTTTGGGGCAAATGTTCCCAAAATAAGGGCTGTACTGGGAGCATCCCATAAGTGGCACTGTAAGAAACTCCATATCCTTTTTCTTTAACATATACAGCGTCTGAAAGACATTAATCTTTTTGTGTTCAAGGGGGTTTCCTAGCTCAATTCCACTACTTCCTTAAACATATCTGGTCATGGACTTTCTGCTGATTTTGACATTAGTTTCTTTAACAACAATATTACACCAAATTCATCTTTCCCTCACCTTTATCAGCCTGACCTTCACCTCTACCCATTTCTAAACCCAATGTTTGCACTATTATTTTCATCAAGCTCATAAACTCTTCCATCAAAAACAGTATTTCCAATACATTTTCCTTAGCTGAAGCAGAATCTGATGCATCCTCATTTTTGCTACTCTCTAAATATTGTTTTTCTTCTTCATTTTCATTTTCTATCTCTGATTCTAATTGTTCATATAGATGTTTAGATTTTCTTGTAAATTTATTTCCTCTTATGGAATCATTTTCTTTAGCTTTCTTGACTCTTTGTAAACACCCTCCTTACTGGAGCTGACTGCTTTATTTGTTCTTGCAGTACCTTGATTTTACAGTACCTTTTATTTGCTGTTGATGAACCAATCAGTCTTTGTCAGTATTTAATAAATTCATTGTTAACCAATTTTGTGGCTGAATCATGTTTTGTAAAGCCATCTGCATTAAATAATTCATTAGGTTATAACTCCTTTCAGTTGCAGTGGACACTTCCTCTATCATATTAAATTGATTTTCAGTGCATGGATTTAATAATGTATTTACTACCTTATTTTTATTGCTTCCTTTATCAATGTATGTAATTCATTAGCATTGACACGCATATCAGGCTCAGCTGACTTAGCATACTGGGGCTGCAAAAGAACTGTCTGCTGCACTTGCTGAATGCCCTGTATGATGTGTGCTCTTGCTGCCTGCCACTGAGCACTGAATATACAGTGATTTTAAACATTCTGTTATCAAAGGCTGAGTACAAGAGAAATAGGGTGAATCTAGCCCCTCCCTTTCTGATGACTTGAAATGTCTATTATCTGCAGAACTTGCGCAGTAGATGTCTTCACTCCACCAATTACCTCTGTGCTAGCCACAGTGTGAGTTCTGCTCCTAGGTATCAAATCTCTGCTTTCAACATGGTGGTCCAAAGTGACCACTGTTGATTTCTCCTGACCCCAGCCTTGATTTCCAGCATGTGTCCATCGTGAATGCTCATATTTTTACTATTTGCACATATTTTAGCTTTCTTTACCTTTTTTTGTTTTTTGACCTTCCTTCTCTTTCGTTTTGTTGCCATGGAATCATTGGTGGTTATGAAAATCCTTTTTAACACTCCATCTTCCTTATTACCAGAGCTATGCTAGGTAGTGGACATCTGGTTGGCATTTAATTTATTTTCCTCCATGCTCACAATTTGCTAGGGAGCAGTCAGTGATCTGTGGTCACTCATCAGTTTATTCAAAGACAATTCTTCTTTTTCTCAGGCACAGAATTGCTATCTTCTTTGCAGATCTCTTCCTCAGCCATCTTTTTCTTTTTAAAATTGTCCTCCATTATCAACTAAATAATTTTATGTTGGTTTAACTAATGGAGGGAGAAAAACATAACCAGCTGGCAAGTCAAGAAACAAAAAACTGTTGGTGAGAGGGAGAGAGTCAATAGATTCAACAACAACAAAAAAGAAAGTTGGACTCCTGCTTTCACCAGCTGGCACATAGGGAAAACCTGAGTGTGTGGATTGTTCCTCCTGTCTATCCAGGCAATAAAGTTTATGTTAAATTAATTTTATTTTTTATTTTAAATCAGTTTAAGTATGTTTGTCTATGTTAAGTTGGTTAGTCTGTTTCACCCTATCGCTAGAGCTAAAGAATCCAAAGTCTTTGTTTCAAATAAAAGTTGGGTGACATGTATATTGCATTGTGGTGGGTCACTCAGAAGAATTTTTAGATAGTAGGTTTTCTTGTAACAGAAATTACCTAGTTGGGACTGTCTGTGGTGGACAGTTCTCTGGTAAATCATGTAGTACTTGACTCCACACAATACTGAAGTTGGTGTAATTCCTTTCTTCAACACAACTCAACAGGACTTGCTGCCAAGAGCATAACACGTAGGATTAATGGTGATCCTCATTAAAAGAAGAACTAGACGGCAGTCCACAAATAGCAAATTCTGTGTAGGCAAACTCTTTTGTAGAAGTGCATATAGAAGACAAAAGGTGTTGAATATGGTTCAAAAAAGTGACATTGCACCAATTACACTGGCCACCTGTACTAATATATTAATCGTGCTAGCACACATTGATGACCTGTCTTACAAAATTCCAGATCATATATCACACATCTCTTTTTATTACTAAGTACTGAAAAATGTGCTTTAAAGACCATCAGGACAGGAAACACATCACTTTAAAGTTTGTTATGGTGCATGGTGACAATCTTATACCATGGCCCAGCTAGAAAGCGGAGAAACAGACTGAGGAACAATCAAGAATGGAGGAGTTTCTTTGTCAGACAATCTGTGCTTAGCCTGCTATTCAGATCTGACTTGTTTAAAACTTTTGCTGTAACTATCTGCAGGAGCGGTAGGTATTACTTTCCTTTCCAGCTGAAAATTTAAAATGTTTAAATTTGCTAGACTAATGTGGATCTTTGATAGAGTTTAACATTTGAGCTTTGTTCTGATTTTCTTAAATACTAGTTGCCATTTATGATGCCTTGATTGCTATTTTATTCATTATTTCATCCTAGTCTTTCAGGGTAGTCACATTATAACTGCTTCAATTGTTATGTTTGAGGTGACTCATATAGTCCATTTAATAGTCATGTCTTAACTATTGTATGATTTTCTGTTTGTTAGCCATGTTAAGTTGTTATACTGTAACTTTTTATATCATCACTGTCTTGTATTTTATAGTTTGCACTACATTATAATTATGTATTGCTGTTCACTGTCTTTTCTATCATTTAAATAAATGTTAAATTTGATTTACTTTTGAGTGTGCTGTTGTTTCAAAGATAATTCTCTTTGCTCATTGGAGCTATATACCAACAGTGGTATAGAAAGAAAGAAAAAACAGATTTTCATACACTATTTCCAAATGGGCTGCAATAGAAGCAGACAAAATCAATCTGTTCTGAGAAAGAGATTTAGCTGCATTCTTAAAAAAACAAAAGAGGTTGAGAGAGATAATTGTCCCAATTCTGGTAAGAAATAAATTGTTTGTGATAACGTTCAGAGGTAGCCATATTGGCCATGCAGCAAAATAAGCTGCTGTCAAGGTTGAAACTGTTGGGAAATATTAAGATTGAGAAATTGGTAGGTCTCCCAACCAGCAGAACATTTAGTAGATGCACAAACAGAAGCTGAACAGATTACCAGCCTCACTTCTATCACTCCACCCCAGATACACTTAATCTAGCTCAAAATAAACACAAACAGTTTGATTAAAGTATGTAAAAAGGATTTACTCATATAATCCTGTGCATAGTTTACACAGGTTCAAATTCTTGAAGAAAGATAAGAAGAAATCAAGCAATCACGTGCTTACGGGGAAGCATGCTTGCTAGAGAATTGAAGAGCACATGCTTGCAGGGAAGTAGACGAACAAAAGGGAAGAGTAGGAGCAAGGGGAAGTGGGCGTTGACCAAACAACAGGAAGTTTATTGTAGGCAGTTCCCTTTATGCCTACAATAAACATGCAAACTAATTAGCCAGTTAATTAAGCATGCAAAGATAGTCACTCCCAACATAAACAAACCGTATGGAGTGGCCCTAAATGAGCTCTTTTGGGTTTGTAGGCTAGACAGATCCCAGCTGACACGCATGACAGCAAGACTGTTCCTCACTGTCTTGGAAAGTACCCTCTGAGACTGCCACAAAGGGCACGTGAAGAACACTACAATCTGTCTGACACTGAGGGAATGCTAATGTGTTTGGGAAGAAGAAGTCCAGCAATTCTGTGTCCTCACTAAAATGTAAACTGGATAGCACTTTAAGCAAAAAAGTTATATCCATATGGAGGGCTATCTTATTCTTAGGTATCCATTTAAGAATCCATAGGTAAAGAGGATTTACTCTCAAAGCATACAGCTCACTGGCTAAGGTGATGGCCACTAAGAAAAACTCCTTGAAGGTAAATAATAAAATGTCACATGAGGCCAATAGCTAGAAGCTTTCAGTCATTAGTGCTCACAGCTTCATAATGATGTTGGTGCCAAAACAAAAGGACAAAAATTCATCAGACGTTTCATAAATGTTTCCAACAATAAACATCAAATTGGGCATAAAAATAAACAGTGGCTGACAGATAATTACAGAGAGAAGAGAATGCTAGAGTGTTCAGTTTCAAAAATAGTAAGTCCTAGCTCTTGAAATAATCCAGACTAGGTATGCCGGCATAAAGCAAGAGATCCTGCTGAAATCCTAGAATACAATAAGGCCTATGGAGAGCTACATTGATCTTGCCTAAGGTCATAGAATCATAGAAATGTAGAGTTGGAAGAGACCACAAGGGGCCATCCAGTCCAACCCCCTGCCATGCAGGAACACCCTCAAAGCACTCCCGACAGATGACCATCAAGCCTCTGCTTAAAAATCTCCAAGGAAGGAGACTCCACTACACTCCGAGGCAGCATATTCCAATGGTATCATGGTGATGTCACCTACTAAACAACAGGACCCACGCTCTCTGTTGGAGTGACACAGCACTCTCTGGATAACAGAGCATTAGCCTATGTGCAGAGAACGCCACCACTTTCTGTCTGAAAAAACCCTGACACATGGCATGTGTGTCCATAGTATGACCCCTGCTCAAACATAAGCAGCAACGAATATAACAGTAATACGGAATGATCTCATCTCCACAATTCACAGAATGTGTTTCTTATAGCTACAGCTTGTGAAATTCTGCAGTGAGACACTGAAGAGTGAAAGAAGGGCAGAGAGACACATTAATGTCACAGGTGAAGTATATATGGGACATGAGGGAATAAGAAAAAAGGTAAACAAACCAAAATGGAGAGAACTAACAGTAAAAATGAGAGCCATTTGTGATTCATTAATATGTTTTATCACATTGAAATAGATCTATTGATTTAAGCTGTTTAAACTTAAAAAAAACTGTTTAAATTGTTTTTATTGTTTTAATTGTATGTCACACTGATATCTCATGATATAGGGCAGGACAGAAATATTTTAATTAATAAACAAACAAACAAGCTGACAAACATTTGCTCAGCAACAGCAAGGGGCAAAAAAAATATCTTTCCTTCAAAAAATGCAAGAGGCTATTCCAACTGAAGTTCTGTATTAATGGTTGGCAAAGAATTTACTAGCAAGTTGGTAGCCATCCTCTCTGGGTACACACAAAACTGTAGGATGAGAGATGCTTCCACTAAAAAACTCAGCTTTAGAATAGTTCAAAAGAATTTTTTGCACAGGCACAAATCCTATATGGGTGATACACAGAGACCACAATGAAGAACTGCTTTCTTCCTACTTGAGTACTAGTTGGTTGCCCAGATTGTTCACTCTACAAATATTTGAATCATTCCTCTGGTTGTAGGGATTATATAAAGACTTACTTTTAGGCCTTTTCTCAAGATGGACACAGGAAAAGAAGTATCTGGTGTTGAACTTAACCACAGTCTAAAATGAGGGTCTATATTTGTGTGTGCTTGGGTTAACCTGTGAATAAAACAAGTTCTGTAACAACATTACCATCAAAAAGAGGATGCTATATCACACTGTGCAAAATTCAGTGCTGTTTAATCAAAAATTCCTCTGCTTAAGATGACAAAAGCCAGTATAAAAGTAAATTTATCTTTCCATCCTATATCAGATACAAAGGCTATGATAGTTTTCAAAGGCTACAATCTCCCATCATCCCCTTAAATGTAAACAAGGATACAGCTATCAGAATACAGCTATCAGAAATTAAAACAGGACTTACGAATCAATAATTCTGCACAGTCTAGGCATAAATGAAGCAGCAAGATGACAATTCTGGAGGAATGTCCACTGTCCACTCAGTATCTGTGATTTGTATATCAGTTCTTCAGCTTTGGTCCCTTGACCACGTCCCAGAGATATCATTTTCACATGTTGTGTACTTCCTTTTATTTCTTGGGCAAGGCGCAGCAGAACAGCTGCAATGTCTACTCCTGTGCAATATGTGTAGTAGAACTAGTTTATTTCTACATCCAGCAATCTGCTTTAAATGTATCTGGAAATATGTCACCTTAACATGAAGGGTACAAATCCTAGTTTTCCCCTTTTCTGAGCCTTGTCTCATTCTACACTGCCAAGCTGTGACAAACATACATAGCTGAACAAATTAACATTGAACAGAACATGCAATAATAATCCAACAAATATGCCTTAATAGCAAAGTGTGAGTGGGTAGGAAGACAGCCAAAGCCTATGGAGTGGAGGCTTCTAGCTGTATATCCCTCTAGCAGACTGGAGTGAAAACTCTGGCTTCAATGTCCAGGACCAGTTAGTCTCCTCCTCCTTCTCATGCTGATTAGCTGCCTCCTCTGAGGTTTGCCAAAATGCAGGGAACAACTGGAAACAGAAGTTGACAATTCTGGAAGATGGTGGCTCCCTGCAGCGATAAACAACACCACAACCAGCAAACTCCCTCCATGTAAATCTAAGGGGCTTCTACTTGGTAGTGATGTATTTAAGTCTTTTACTCAAAGTCCCAAGTCAAGTCTCAACATTCAAGTCTCAAGTCGAGTCTCAAGTCCTTGCAAAAAACTTTCAAATCAAGTCTTGAGTCAAGTCTCAAATCTGGAAGCCAACTTTATACCCCAACCTATATTCCAGAATTTTCAGAAAGAGTCAAATAAACTCAGTTTTAACAATTTAAGTAGACTTGACCCTCCACTTTTGTGATTTTGCCATCTGCAGCTTCAGAAGTGGGGAATAGGATCCTTCTTACTTCCCATTTGCAAAGCTAGAGGCTTTTTCAGAAGTGGGGAATAGGATCCTTCTTATTCTCCATTACTCACACAACTGGGTTTTGCACCTGCGCAGAATAGCATTCGGAACCTTCTAGTAATCCAAAAGTAGGCATTTTGACCACTGAACCCCTCCCCCATCCTCTGGGGTATAAAAGCCCCCTCCTGCTCCAATGGTCAGTTCCATCTCGCCACCATAGCAGCATTAATGGAACCAACACATCAGCAGGACATATAGAGGGGAGGATGGGAGGGTTTGTGTGAGTTCACAGAAGACCACTCGAAGAACCACAGTTACAGGTAAGCAACCTCTTCGTCTTCTCCGTGGTCTCTGTGACTCACACAACTGGGAGACTAGCAGGTTATTATCACAAGGATGGTGGGATGTCATGCTGAAAAACCAACTCCACCTGAACTTAAGTAACAACACATCAAAAATCATTCCCATACTAGATGACAGCAACAAAGAGAACATGTTCATTTTGTACTTATTCAACACCTATAAGGAAAATGTATTAATAGCAGACAATAAAATTGCTCTTCCAAACTTAATGTCTCTTTTTTCTCTATTATCAATTCTATAATGAGATATTAATGTTAACAGTTGTGACCAAGTAGCCGCTTTGCATATATCATCCAGTGGAACCCCCTGAAGAAAAGCACTGGAAGCTGCCAATGCTCTAGTTGAATGGCTTCTAATTCCCTCAGGTAGTTTTTTTCTTACAAGGTCATAAGTCAATTTAACAGTAGAAACAACCCACTTTGCTAACCTTTGGAATGAAACAGGCATCCCTTGTTTAGGTACAGAATAGCAAACAAGCAACTTATTAGTTTTCTTAACACCAGCCGTGTGCTGTACATAGAAAGCTAGCACTCTCCTAACATCTAAACAATGTAATCTTCTTTCCACATCAGACTCAAGAGTCTGAAAATATGCAGGTAAAATGATATCCTGATTTAAGTGAAAGGACGATACAACTTTGGGCTAAAATGTGAGATCTGGTTTAAGAACGACTTTACCCTTACGAAAGCGTAAATAAGGTGAATCAGCACTCAATGCACATAACTTACTGGCCCTTCTAGCTGATGTTATTGCCAATAAGAAAGCTGTTTTCCATGTTAAGAGATATAAATCACAAGTTGCCATAGGTTCAAAGGGTTTACCAGTCAACCCCCATTAACACAGTACTCAAATCCCAAGATGGTACAGGAGGCCTAACTGGTGGATGTAAATGTTTATACCCTTGCAAGAACTTCTTAACCATAGGATCCCCAAAAGAGACGGTTTACCATCCTGTTGACGGAACCAAGAAAGAACCGCCAAGTAGCATTTGATTGATGACAGTGTCAGTCTGTCACCAATCTTGACAAAAAGTCAAGCACATTAACCACAGTATAACTTTGAACATCAACATTCACATCATTCAAGTACTTAATCAATTTGTTCCATTTATAAGTATATGACTTAGATGTGGATGGCTTATGTGCTGCCATCAAAACCCTCTTCACGGAGTCTGGTAAGTCATTCAATTTAACAGGTTCCATGCTGTTAGTCTCTAGGTGTGAACATCTGGATGAAACACTGTCCCCTTGTGTATGGAAATCAAGTCTGGCTTGCACGGCAACACTCGATACCATCGGTTGGCTAGATGCATTAGGTTTGCAAACCAAGGCTGTCTTGGCCACCAAGGTGTTATCAAGATCGTGGTCGCCCGGTCGTGATGAATCTTTAATATTATCTTTGTGATCAGAGGAAAAGGTGGGAACGCATAAAGGATCGGTCCCGACCAGTTGAACAGGAAAGTGTCTCCCAGGGACTTGACATCCCTTTTCATCCTTGAACAATACAGTTCGCATTGCCTGTTCTCGTTAGACGCAAAGAGGTCTATCTGACGATAAGCCCAGTCCCAAAAGATATTGAGCAGAACACCTCTGTCCAGCTTCCACTCGTGGCATGACAGAGAAGTCCTGCTGAGCATGTCTGCCAGCACATTTTTCTCTCCCGCCAAATGAACTGCTGAGGGAGTACTCCTCATTAATAGACATCATTCTCATAACTGCAAGGTCATATCGAGCAGTACCTGAGATCTTGTTCCGCCCTGCTTGTTTCTATAATACATTACAGTTGTGTTGTCGGTAATGATCTGTACAGGATTTCCCCTAAGGCAATACTGAAAAGCTTTGAATGCCTTTATCACAGCCTTCAACTCCAACGCATTGATGTGTAGCCTTTTCTCCGACTGATCCCATCGTTTTCTCACAGTCATGTTCTGCAAGTGCGCTCCCCATCCTTCCAACGACGCATCCGTTGTTACTACCACACAAGGTTGGAGAGGTACAAATGGCATTCCTATCAACACATTGCATGGTTCCATCAACCATAGTAGAGACTGTAAGACCAGTCTTGGTACCATCAGGAACATGCTTTTTCGGTCCTGTAGTGGACTGAAGTTGCTTATAAACCATCTCTGCAAGGGACACATTTTTAGTCTCTTGTTGAAGCCATTAGCCTCAATGCCACTTGAATTGTTTTTGCTCTGTCTCTTCTGTGTTGTCAAATCATGCTGAATACTTTCAGCATTTTTAACCATCTGTCCTTTGGTAAAAATGCATTTTGTAGTGAAGAGTCTAGTATGGCTCCTATGAATTTGATTTTCTTTGACAGTACCAACGTCGATTTTGTGTAGTTTATCATCAGTCCTAAATCTTGTAGGCAACACACCATCGTGTTCAGATCTGCCAACAACTGATGTTTTGTTGGCGCCACTATTAACCAATTGTCTATATACGGGAACACCATGATACCTTTCTTCCACAGATGAGCAGCCACCGTGGACATACACTTTGTAAATACTCTTGGTGCTGTACAGATGCCGAAGGGTAGGACGCAAAAACAGTACCCCTGATTGCCTATAGCAAACTTCCTGTGCTCTGGTCTGATAGCGATATGGAAGTAAGCATCCTTGAGGGGTAGTGTAGCAAACTAGTCGTTTCGATGTAGCAACGGCATTATGGTAGAAAGAGTCACCATCCAGAATCTTTTTGGGGTTATAAAATAATTCATCCCTCTCAGATCTAAAATGGGGCAAAGGCCACTGTCCTTTTTTGACACCAGAAAATACCTTGATGTAAAACTTTTCTTGAGTTGCAGATTGGAGATTTTTTTCTATGGCCCCTTTCAGCAACAAGGTATCGATCTCTGCCTGCAGTTGTGGTGATGGTTTTGTGCAATGAACTCTCCCTATGGTAGGGAGGGTTCGAAATTCTATGGAATAACCTTGATCTATTATGCAAAGAACCCACAGATCTGTTGTTATAGATTGCCACACATGGTAATACCTCTTCAATCTGTCTCCAAAGGGAGGTGTTACATCCATACTTAAATGTGGATCTTCGGTACCGTGTTACTTCTTTGACAGATTAGATCTGGAGAAATCTGCAAAGTAGTTTCCTTCAACATGGTGTTCACACCTGGGAAAACATTGGTATCATACACTTGATTGTCAAACCCTACACCTGGTTTGATCAGGCTGACGTTTCTTATATTGTGTTTGTTTGAACCTTGTTGAAGGAAACTTCCTCTATGTTTGATCTTGTGGAGTAGGCTGCCTATGATGTTGTGTCTGAGTTGGACTCATTGGCCTCCTTGTGAAAGGCTGATATCTCCTATATCAGTATCTGGATAGATAATATGAAACTGGAAATCCATATTTTCTAGCAGTGCTCCTCATTTTCTGAGCATGTTCAAGCTTTTCTTCTGTGTCAGTATTGAACAGTCCAACAGAATCAAAAAGTAAGTCCTCTATCATATTTTTAGCTTGCTGGGACAGTCCCGATGATCTCAACTATGCATGTCTGTGCAGAGCTATAGCTCCTGCAAGTGCTTTACTACTACAGTCAGTTATATGTTTAGCTGTTGTAAGTTGTTGAGAAGAAAGCCGATAAGCCTCACCATACAGAGCTGATGCAATTTTCCTCTCATCATCAGATAATATGTCAATGAAAGTTTTCACTCTGGACCACAAAAACTGTTGATACGCTCCCATACATGCAGTGTAATTGGAGATTCTAAACAACAAAGCAGCATTAGAATACGCCTTCCTTCCCCAGTTATCCAACTTCCTCCCTTCTCTATCGGTAGGGGTAACATGTAGTCTCTGTGACTGTCTCGACTGTGCAGCATCTACAGCAATGGAATTTGGTTTGGGATGATGTGTCAACAAGTCTTGTTCATCTTCAATGACACGATAGGGAGATTCCAACTTCTTTGATGTTGATGGTACCGGAGAAGGAGTTGTCCATGATTTTTTTTACAGTATGCAACAAATACGGCAGCAGAGCAATCATTGAAGTTGCAGGTGTCCTATCTTGGAGCTTCTGAAAAATAGAGTCTTTCAAGTCCTCTTTCTCCATATTAGTTGTGAGATTAACAGAATGAGACATCCTCAAAACAAGATCTGAAAAAGATCTAACATCATCCGTCGGGGAAATCCTCTCAGCATTTGACACAAGAGTAGAACAATGTCCATCAGCATCTACAGAACAATTAGATGCCGACAAACTGCATACCGAGACCAATCTCTCTACCCGAGGGGCCACAGGTCTCTCCCTCAACCTCTCTCGAGACTCAACAACAATCTCCTTATGGGGTGTGTCATGTCTCGCTCTTGTTGAGGTTCTACCTTTTCCACTTCCACTTCCGAAACCCTTCAATGTCGAGGTGACACAGAGCGAGATCTCGACCTATAATATTCAGAGCAACAGTACTGAGTCTGAGAATAAACGCACTGTCGATAACATCTGTTATCATGATACTCCTCAGGATAAGGTGAAATGTCTCTTGAATCAACAGAAATCTCATCTAGGTAATAATCATGACATCTAGCCAGGGTAGCATGTCTGTAACGATGATACCTCACAGGCGGTCTACTTCCTGCCCTCGATCTCCTATGAGAAAGATGTGGAGGTGATGGAGGTGTCCTTACGGTGTCTAGAAATCATCACATCATGCTGTGGACTTCTCTGCACTGACACCGATTGCCCCGAATCTTGAGGTCAATCTTGAACTTGAGTTCGTGCATCCACATTCATCAATGGAGAAGAATCAATAATTTCTCTTTCCGACTCCACCCGGACCTCTTGTATCTCCAATGGAGGACCGAGTGCCTGCTCTAGATGTCTGGCAGGAGATGAGGACTCAAGCTGTACCTCCACGGCGCTCTCAGATGTTACCAGCCTCGGTGATGTCTGAGAAGTTGAAGCCAGATGTTGATCCTTCTTCTTACATTTTTCCGAGGGAGCTTTATCTGAAGACTCCTTCAGCTTCCTCTTCTTATCCTTATCCTTCTTTTTTGACACAGAAAGAGAGGCTATGCTTTCAACAACGTCAGACACCTTCTTCGCTGCCTTCTCCAATTGCAACTTTTGAGATCGACACCTCGACCTCAACCTCGGCGTCAATCTTGGCATCAATGAAGAAATCAACTGACGAGACAACAGAGTCTGAACCATCCTGGATTTAGTGCCAGATGTCTTTGCACAACTTTCAGGGTCCAACCCAGACAACGCTTGTTCCAGAGCAAAGCTTTTAACCAGCTTGCTCTATTGTGTCTAGTCTGCAGAGTGAATTCTTGCAGTATATACAAGAATTCACATTATGGCCTTCTCCAAGACACAAAAGGTACTTTGAATGCTCATCTCAATCGGGTATTTTGTCTTTACATGCTATACAGTGCTTAAACACTTTGGTTGCCATACACTGCAACACCGTCAAATCTGAATCCAAAAACCTTAGTCAAACACTGTCCATAGTCAGTCTGGTAAATCCACAGTTCAACAAGTCCAAAACCCCAAGAAAAAGTTGTCATCAACCGTACCAAAGTCAGAAAAAAAACATTTAGTCAAGACAAACACTAACGAAAGGCTCCTTAGATGCTGCTAACACAGTGGAAAGAAGGAACTGACCATTGGAGCAGGAGGGGGCTTTTATACCCCGGAGGATGGGGAAGTGGTTCAATGGTCAAAATGCCTACTTTTGGATTTCTAGAAGGTTCCGAATGCTGATCTGTGCAGGTGCAAAACCCAATTGTGTGAGTCACAGAGACCACGAAGAAGATAGATAGATAGATAGATAGATAGATAGATAGATAGATAGATAGATAGATAGATAGATAGATCTGTCTGTATGTATTAGTCCAGCACTTACCATGAGTATGGATGAGAATTAGTGGAGTTGTGGAATCAGATTCTTCATATATTGCTTTCAAATCAGTACCTCCAGTCCAAAGATATTTTGATCCTAGTTTCTCAATTATAAATGCTCGTACTGCACTATTTAAACTTTCTAATTGAAGGACTTTTATCTAGGAAAAAAAAATTAAATGAAGATTGGAAACAAAGAGTCTAGTAGTACCTTGAAGTTTAATATTTTTATTGGGCATTAATCTTTTGGACATTCAGCCTACTTCATTAGATGCATGGATTGGCAAATATACCCATTCTGGGATGGGAATGGAATGTGGGACAATGCAAAATGTTCAAACATTGATGATTACCTTCCCTCTTCCCTTTTCAAGCAATAAACATTGAATTTGCTCCCTTATGTATGCAGTGTCCATTCAAATATTTGAAGATGACTGTCATAGTACTTCTTGTCTAATTTCCATCTCCCAATCCCTCAACCTTTCTCACAGTATCTTTTTCACTAAGTCACACATCACCTTTGCCTTCATCCTCTATAACTAGACACAATATTACAAGTGAAGTCTGATCAAGGCAGATTACAGGAATACAATTATTTCTTGTGATCTGGACACTATACTGTAAAATTGCATTGGCATTTTAGCTCACTACACCACACTGCTGACTTGTGTTTAGACTGTCATCTACTAAAAGTTTGAAGACACTTCATATGCACACCTATCAGTCAAGCTGACATCTTTGTGTTTATGCATCTCAATTTTCAAATGCAAATACAAAAAACTGACATATCTCTCTTTTAGAATTCATTGTGGTCCAGTCCTCCCCAAGATCACCTAGAACCATGTTTCTCCTTTTAATCCCTCCCAGTTGAGTATCATCAGCAAATCTAATGTTGGACATGATCCAGCAAAGTTAAACCAGGTTAAATTTCACTTATTTCAGTGGGAAGCTAAACATACACTTTAATTCTCTCCCATTTAAATAAAAAAAAACCCTTCAAAATTATTAACATTAGAATTAAAACTAGCACACTCTTCATTGCTATTATTAAGCATGAAACATTCATGCTCACAAAAGGGCTAAAATTTCTGCAGCAAGAGGCTGGTTCAAGATTCTGTCAGATTTAAAAAACATTAATTGAAATCAACAAACTTTCAATGAGTCTTTATACTACAAGCAGTACAATCCTAATTCATATATCTGCTGGTTATAACGTTGTTAGGATTAGCACAAGTCTTGCCAGCTGAACCTTCTTCTGCTACATAATCTTCGAAACAGTTGGCACAGTAATCTCACAGCAGAATCACTCTGCTATGGAAGACCTGTTGACAAAAGAGTCCAAAAAGCAGAGATGGGATAGGGTAAGGGAGAAGCAGAGTTACCTCAGATTCAAGCCTCCTCCATTCCAAGAACACAAACACAATGCAGGCACGAAGTTACACACTGTATGAGGGTAGACTTACATAATTTCCTTCATATCTCTGATGAATGGGGTTTAGCTTCAACATAGCCTAGCATCAATTCAGCTGCTCCTTGGCCAGTTAGAATTATGCTCCAAATTTAGACTCAGCTTGGTATCAAGAGCAAGAGATGGGAACATGTGGCATGTGGATCTAATATGGACTAGAAATGGTCCAGGGAGATCCCTTGCCTTCCTGAAGGTACACTTTCTGTGTTGGAGAAATCCCCCCAAGCAACTTGCTTTCCAGATGTGAAAGCAAACTGTAGACAAGAGAATCCTCTTTGGTCCAAGATGGGAAATACAAGTGCAATTTGTCACTCCTCCCTGGTTGCATTTCAGAAGATAATTCCATATCAGTTGCTTACTTGCAACTGTCTTGAATGGCCACCTATGAACTTGCACACAAATGCCTTACACCTTTGTCAGGAAGCCTATCCCCACCCTCTCCATGCTCATGCTCCCCAGTGTCCAAGCTACTCTAGTTTAATTTATTTATTTGCTAAACAGTGGTGTACCAAGCAAGAAGATAGAGGTGGTTGGGCAATCCACCCCTGGTGCTGCAATGAAGGAGTACATTGTTCACTGCAGTGGCAGAAAGGGAATGGAGTAAAGATGAGTGTGGGGAGTTGCCAGTAGCTGCAGGAGGTGAAAAAGTATAGCAGGTCAAGGAAGAGTGGGTTGGCCAGGAAATGGAGCAGCAGAAGGCAGTAAAGGCTGATGAATAGGGCAACTACTTGCTTCTTCGGCTTCTCTTGGGGGTTCCATGGAAGGTGGTGATCGGTGGTAGAAATTGTGGGGCTTGGCTTTTCTTAGATCATTTACTCTTGGCTTTGCTTCCTGCTGCAGGAAACTTCTATTACCATGAGGAAGCATGCACCACTCTAGAGAAGATGTCTTTATTCAATAGAACAATGCCTGGAGCAATTTGGGAACTCAGCCAGCCACTGGCTGTGAGGGAACAACCTTGAAAGCTGCTTCAGCCATTATCTACAGCATGTATTAATCACCAATGAAGTCTTTTACAGTGATGCTTTATGTAGTCTTCATGCCACACAAATCTCTTCAGGGAGACCTGAAGTGTCTCTGATCACTGTTTAAAACACTTATCTTGCTTCCATTCCCTAATGAGAATGTGAAGGGTAGGAAAGTACATTTCTGAGCTGAATTCAGAGACAACAATTCTCCATTCTGAAAAAGTAACGGAACTGCATGCATCTCTCTGCAGAGAAGAGGGAAATTATTTCAAGGAGGAAATAGAGTCTGTGGAAAGGCTCCATCCTGATGACAGCTTCCAGTCCCCAAGACCAATCCACTCCCCTACCTCAATATGAGCAACCCACTCTTTGGAACACTTTTAGCTTTAAAAAAACTGAACCACTACAGTGTTTAAGTTATGTTAACTGCTATCACTGTCAGACTCTTCATCTGACAGCTGCTACTGTCATTATGATGAGGAGGATCATACACAAGTAGGTTTGCACTTGCTATAGTCTGTGATAACAGATTCACTGGTTTGTACTCCCTACAGCCTGCAATAACAGCTTGCTAGACAGACTGTGTATGGGACTGCTTGTCCATCCAAATACCTTTAAGTTATGTGCTTCCAACCTGGCTCAGCTGATTTGTGTTGAGAGGAAGCTATGTGCTGAGATGAAAGAAGAGTGTCTGTGCACATGTGCGTGTGTATGTGCACCCATTTGAGATTGAAGACAGCAGGAAATATGCTAGAGTGTTTTTGGTTGAAAGTGCATGTTTGGCGGCGTGCATACCTTTATTTGCATATCTCCCTCCACAATCTAGAGCAGTTTATAAGATGATAGTGCAATGAGGTAAATGCTAATATAATACCAACCACTAGGATGGTGGGAACATACATTCTCAAATATAAGCACAATCACTATAGTCTATGCAGATGACTGCTGTGAGGCACTACTACCATCATTTATTTTCTGATATTTATATGGTATCATCAGCTGGGTGGATCCAAGATCTGCCTTACGCTGGTGGATTGGCATCATTCATGGAAGCTGCCTCCATCCAATTTTCCGGATATGTCTTTATCACAGCTCAATTAGAAGGGACCGATAAATATCTACTGTAGCATTTTTAGGGGACTAGAAGAGCTATTGTGGGAAGAAAGTGATGAGAAAGTTTCCTTTTGTAAGCCAGTGGCATATGGCTAAATCTGAATCCATCTCAATTCCATATAGTACATAGAATCATAGAATCATAGAAATCTAGAGTTGGAAGAGACCACACAGGCCATCCATTCCAACCCCTTGCCATGCAGGAACACCCTCAAAGCAATCCCGACAGATGGCCATCAAGCCTCTGCTTAAAAACCTCCAAGGAAGGAGACTCCACTACACTCCAAGGCAGCAGATTCCACTGCCGGACAGCCCTGACCGACAGGAAGTTCTTCCTGAGGTTCAGGTGGAATCTCCTTTCCTGCAGCTTGAATCCATTGCTCCTTATCCTGGTCTCTGGAGCAGCAGAAAACAAGCACTCTCCTTCCTCTACGCGGCATCCCTTCAAATATTTAAACATGGCTATCATGTCCCCTCTTAACCTTCTCTTCTGCAGACTAAACATACTCAGCTCTCTAAGTCTATCCTCATAGGGCATGGCTTCCAGGCCTCTCACCATTTTGGTCGCCCTCCTCTGGACTTGCTCCAGCTTGTCAATATCCTTCTTGAATTGGGGTGCCCAGAACTGGACACAGTATTCAAGATGAGGTCTAACCAAAGCAGAGTAGAGTGGTACCAGTACCTCCCTCGATCTAGACACCATACTCCTATTGATGCAGCCGAGAATTGCATTGGCTTTCTTGGCTGCCGCATCACACTGCTGACCCATGTTCAGCTTGTGGTCTATGAAGACTCCTAGATCCCTTTCATACGTACTTTACATAGTAACATAAATCACTTGAAATGCCTGGGACCAGACAGGATTAAGAGGAGCTGTAACAGGCCCTTACTTCACTCAGATTGGTGTGGTGGTTCCCAATCTGATAAGGTGCCCTGTCTTTACAGCACAGCTCTGCCTCCTTTCGCTTTATAACACTGACTTTGTATAATAGGGTGTGGAGTTTCAATATTTATTAAGAACCACTTAATAATTATACAGTAATGTGTTTTCTATGTTACTTATCATTGTAGACAACTCAAGCCAAGTCAGTGTTTATAAAGATAAACTGTAACATTTATTTATTAAGAATAACTCTGCTCAGAAATGGTTCAATTATATCTTTAGACTTTCATGAAAGGCACAATTATCATATGACAGCAATTTGGCTAGACTCTCACCAAAGGCTCAACCTGCAATCTAGGTCACACTCTCTGACCAGATCCCATTAAGGTTTACTTACTCTTATGCCTCTCACTAGATTTCCACTAAACCTTCCAAAATAGCCACAATATACTTATGAACTCCGTTCCCTAGCTCCTTGCTAGGATCTTACTTAAGGAATTCAAATACCCACATGTATGAGGGTTTATATAAATTTCAATCTCTACCAAAAGCTGGGCTGATTTTATATCCTGAGATGTTATTCTGGTTGCCTAGCAACCAGCTTCCAAGATGCACTGGCAGCAGAGGCAAATCTAGGATGGGGCAACTGGGGTGCATGCCCTGGGCGCCATTCCCAAAGGGTGCAAAAGTCACCACCCCCCATGCCTGCTCGCCACCCCGCGCCTGCTTGTCCCACTCTGTGCCCCCTTGCCATTCCCCTGCACTCCCTTGCCACCCCTCCATGCCCCTCGTCACCCCCTACCTTCTTGCACCCCCCCCGGGGCCCACTCACACCTCCCCATGCCTGCTCATCACCCCCCATGCCCATCCTTCCTGGCCCATTTGTGGGGACAGCAGCATCAGCATCTGGGGCACAACATCTGCGCCTGCCTCAGGCGTTGCTGAGCCTAGGTATGCCACTGACTGGCAGTTCAGATAGCCAGAACGTCATTACAAGAGGCTTAAAAACTCCTTTGGAAAGAAAGTTGAAGTCCTTAATAGCATACAAAATCCTGAACAAATGATTTTTGTCTACTGACAGTGATAGCACTATTTGTAATATGGTCTTCTGTCATTTGTGATATTTGCACTTCTTACCTTAACCAAAAATATCCTGTAGTAAGAATACTGAAGATTTTTTTTAAAAAATTCACTTACCAAGATAAGTCTTTCAAATGAAGAAAGTTTATGCCAAGGAAAAATTAAAGGTGTATTATTTTGATCATCTCTTAGTATTTCCAGCTGGGTGTCTGCAACTTGTTTAAATGAAAATGTATCAGTTTATTGAAAGCTTGAAACAATTTAAATCATTATACCATTCAAACATTGCAATAAATCTTTACCTTTATATAGACTGTAAGAGCCATAATTAGTGATGTAAAGTTTCTTCTTGAAGGAAGTGACAATTAATTTCAGTAATTTTCTTCCCACTGTGAGAAAGTCTTTGAAAACCACAGTTTTCAAAAGTTATTTGCAGTCTGAGACTTACTTTGTGCAAAATTCACATGTGGTTGCTTTGCACAGAAGCATTTGAACACAGAAATATTAATTCCAACACACACCAAAAAAAAAATTCTGCTTTCTTTACAGAAAATGCTGTCTTCTGCACAAAACAACCATGTGTTACTTTTCAAGAATTTTAAGTAATAAAAAACAACAACAAACCATGTGCAGAGCAGAACAAATCCCAAATGTGAAGATTCTGCTATGTCCCAAAGTCTTCTCATCAAAGAGAAACAGTAAAAAAACATATTTCTCTCAATACTCAAAAATGTTTTCAAATCTTTTTGAAAACTTCTTTCCATCCCTAACCATACATTTACATAAGGCTGAAGACACAAATCATGTCCACTATATGTTACTCAGTGCCTGAGCTATGGAACTTCATAGAGGGATTTCGTTGACTTTATTTCACCATGCTTTTATTGTTCGCTGAAGTTCTGGCTCTCTACTTTTATGCTATATTTTTTATTTTGCTCTTGGTTTTAACTAAGATGAAATTCATTTTAGGGATCTGAACGTTTACATGAATGACAACATATGCATTTTATTCTTTATCTCATAAGAAAAAGACCATACTATTTTTGTTAGTCCAATCCCTTATGTGCCACATGTAAAAATTAACAGAGAAATGGTTTCAAAGTCAAAACATAATTTAGTGATAATGACAATGACATTAAGGAAGGTGTAGGCTTTTCTATTGTCCTTCAAGGTTAATAAGAAGGTATGAAGTGGGGGAAAGGATGGAGAAAGCTGCTGGGGAAGTTGAAAGGTAGAAGATAATACTATAGATAAGTGGAAATACAATGTATGGAATGCAATGAGTGAGTGAGGATGAGTGAACCTATGCCAAGAGGATGAAGTGTGTAAATATTTCTATCCTCAGAAAATATATGCATTCAACAAAACTCAAATTATATGAGGTACATATGGAATAAATATATGAGGAAGAGTAGGGCAAAAAGCATAAGTAAAGCATATGTTAAAGTAGAAACCATTTAGATTTATGTAGGTTATATAGTACATTCTGTGTACCCAATTACTATAGTGAGAACATAAGTAAAACATATTGATATGACAATGTGTCCATCAGACAAATTGCTGGTTAAAAGTTTAGGCTTGTTCACTGATGTGTGATAAACAGAAGAGAATATATCGGTAGTACCATCTTGCCTACCCTTAGGCTAAAAGATGCTTTCTTAATAAGTGCAAAATCTCTGCATTGCTGAATTATTATAAAGAGTTAAGTATTATTAAGTAATTTAAACTGGGGGTGCAATTTTTGGGGCTGTCCAAGGTGTTCTCTGGAAACATGCTTTGTAAAATCAGTGGTCTGCCTCTATTTATGCATTATTGTTGATCTATAAATAACACACACACACATACATGTATACCTGGACACCTTAAATATCCAGTGCTTTCTCATTCAAAGAAAGTTAAACCCAGTAGGATTTTTTTCTGAATCTTTTTGCTGTAAAGGGAAATGAAAAGTATGCTACAAAAACCCACAAACAATATCATGAAGGTGGCTTTTATCACTACAGTTTAGCACTTACCTTGCTGTGATGACACCGGTCTATAACATGTACTAATCAAGTAATATACATTCTGACTGTTCAGAAAAGCTCTCCATTGCTGAGAATTTGACGAGAGGGAATCACACAATAGGCTGAAAGCTGGCATGTGGGCACTCATGTACTGACATTCCTTCCACATTGTTTCAGTAATCCAGTGGAGTGGAGGAGATGTTGTAAAGGCATATGAATCTAATCAAACAATATTAATATGCATTTAATATGCACTTGCTTTTTTAGACTTTTACCCAGAGAACAGATATAGCCATTTTATATTCAGTCGGCTCACTAAATGTAAGGAAGGACTTGAGGATTATTTTTCCTACTCAGTGATTTGGGCATACTACATCAATACCATTTCCACTTTTTAAATTCACAGTTTAAATTGAACAGTTACTCAGAACGCCACCTAGTCTACTCCTTATCATTACATAAATCTCATGTAATTCCTAGCAAAGGCTGCAATCCTAAACAAACTTATGTGGGATGGAGTCCCCTCAGATGTAGCAGTTTTTATTTCATAGTGAAGATGCATTGGAATGTGCTGTTTAAAAAGCTCATACACACACACGCGCGCGCACACACATTCACACACATATTTCCATTTAGAGTGATTTCACTACTTTTCTTGGTAATTTGTTTTATTGTCTTTTGGTTTGTTTTTCAGTAGCAAGTGTTTTTACAGCCACCACATTAGTATTTGTTTACTAAAATTAATAGCTAATAGTTTTTATAAAACTACCTGTAACTTATAAAAATATAAAGTATCTATTATTTGCAATTTTCTTCTAATGTAGAACAAAACTATTTTAGCATACAATATGAAGAAATTTTTAAAAATATTTTGACCTATATATTTTTATGGGTATAGATTTTTTTTACCAGTATTTCCTGTGTCTTGTGCGTCCATAATATTTGCCATCATGCCAGAGTGCAAGAAAAAGTTCCATTCATCTTCTTGTATAAATCCAAGGTTGTTATTAAACTGATTTTCATCCCTATTACTTTTCATGATTGCTGTGCACAGTAGAAAAGCAAAGCACAGTTGATTTTCACTGAATAGAGCTGAAGACACTGTCTGCAGAATAAAGAATAAAAATTCAGTATACTTCACTAATACATTACAAAGTCACACTGTCCACAAATAATTTGTCTAACAGCTTCAGATACCTTATAAATATTACTTGTTAATTTCTCATTTATATTATCAACATGTCTCTTGAAACAGTCCGTCTCACTTTCAGTTTCCTCACAGTCTTCTTTGGAGAAAACTCTACTCTGCCTCCTAAAGACTCGAGTTCTAGAAGTACCTGAGGCACTCAGATAATCCTCACTTTTTTGTCTGGCTATAGTATCTATGGAATCTGCAAAGATCTTATGAAACCACTCAAGTGAAAACTGGTACATATAGTTGATATGAACAAGATCCTGTACTACAAAGTAGAGCACAGCACCACGATTTGCAATAGGAAGATAGCCTTTACGGAGCGTTTCTATCGTAGCTTCTGTTGCTGCTGATGCTTCAACACGTTCAAAAATCTCTGTTGATGTGATTTTAGTTCTCTGTAAATTGTCAATGAGGTCTTGGTCATCTAGAAGGTGCCCTAAAATGTAAAGGTGGTTTATATTTGTGATATAGAATAAATCAAATAATTGCATTATAGTCTATATATCTGTTCTACAGTTATTAAAAATTACTTGATAAATGTGTCTTTTGGAAAACTGCCTATCATAAGGTTTTTTAAAGCACTCAGAGGTGGTTTTGCCAGCTCCTTGAACTTGTACATTAATTTAAGAAACGAAATGTTGCATGACCTTTACAGTGCTCTGCATTTTTCTGCAAATGGCTCTTGCTTATTAATTTCTACTTGTAGCAGAGAGGGAAACAATAAATATGGTGACTTCCTATAATGCATTCTTGCTCTTAAAGTTCAATATTATTCGATTATCCACCTACATTACTTCAGTAGTATGGAAGTCATGCATATATGCAAATTTAATTCATGTGCTTTACATCAAATGTTAAATTTAGTAACATACAGCTCCTTAGAAGGCAGGATTCTATCTATTGACTCTAACTTTATTAGAAAAAAATGTGTTACATCAAATGGTAGCTAAAACTATTCTGAATACAATTATTTGTATGTGTGGTTTTTATTGATTATTTGTGAATAGTTTTTAACACTCTTGGTACAATAAAATCCATAAAATTAATAAACACATTAATAAACAAAATTATATGGTAATCAATTGCAAGTCATAACTGCAGAAACAATAATATTGACAGAGAATTATTTACAAATGATTCATTTAAAATATTTTAAATTTGCATTTTAGGGCTATAAATTCATAAGGTACAAACAAGCACAGACTAATGCAAGACATAAAAGGCAGATTAGCATGTTTACAGAGTATTTTGCAAAGCTGCTTAGAGGCCACTGTAAACAGAAAGATCCCTACTAGTCTCCTGCATATCTGCACAGGGAGTGAGGGAGTGAGATGCACATCAATAAGAACCTATCTCCACAAGGAAGACGCCACTAGTTAGGCCAAATATTGTGGATGCCAAACTAAAAAGTCTTAATGGTGGTCACCCAAGAACGATCCTTGAAATAAAGCCTAGCATAACAGCACAATTATATGGGTGAAGGCAATCCACCACATAATTTACAGATTTAAATATTAAGACCAGCATTCTGAATTCATATCAGAAGCTTGCTGGCAGTCAGTTCAATTGCACAAAACTGGAATTGTTTTCAAATGTTTTTGTTTCTCCAAATATTTGAATATTTTTTCACCAAATAACTTTCTTGCCAGCTCTGCACGCCAACTTCCCAACCCACAGAACCCTGGTCTTTCCCACATTTAACTTCGGCAACTGTACCACACCCAGACATCAATGTCTGCATAACCTCCTTTGCACCATTAGTTGGAAAAGAGAGATTGAACTAAAATACTTTAAGTATTTGGCAAATGTAAAAGGTATTCATTTGATGCCAAAAGGACAATAACCTTTTCACCAGGCAAGCCACCTTGAGGATGGCATTCCACAGAAAGATACTACAACTGAAAAGACCATCTCAGTGACTATACACAGGGGTTTGGGAGCAAGGCCTTTGAAGGTGTATGTAATGTCAAGCAGGTTCATACCAAACAAGGTGGTATTTTAATTGCTATGGGAATGATCTACCCTCAGATCAGTGTTTTAGTCCTGTGAAAGAGATTACGCTTAAAGTTTCATAACTCAGCATGAATCTGGACCTGTGTCTCTACCACACAAACTTATGCCTCTATGCACTGTATAGTATACCATACCATAATGTATTGGAATACTTATACACATAATTTCATGAAAGGAATAATTTCCTTTGAAGCCTTGTAATGATGGATCATTCCATTCCACTCACTGATGAGAGTTAAGGATTTCTGTACATTTCTTAAAAATTTACCATCTGTTTTCTGCAGAAGTCTAAGTGATTTTTGTTCAAGTTCACGAAGTGTTACTAGATCCACAGATATACTTTCCAGTAATTCATAACGCTTTTGTTCCAGCTCAGGTTTTTCCTTAATTACGACGACAGACAAAAGCTGATCTTGCAAACCTTGGAATGTTACAGTGAAATTTATCATGGTCACAGCATTACATATTGCTGGTAGAAAATGTGGATTGGCTTTCCGTGTTGTCATGTATAATCTGAAAAAAACAGATCACTGTAAATTAGAGAAGGAGATTCCTGATATAGCATATTAACATGCACTGCCTATTTGGATATTTCTTATTATAGCTCATATCCTCCGGATAAAAACTTGATACACTGATGAGTGGAAGAAGAAAATATTATAATGTTAAATGTGTTCTACGTGAAAATGTGATTTCTCATATAGAAATGCTGCACAATTCTGCAAGCTCTTTCCACGTTGTCTACAACCCAGAGGTAGGTATGTTCAAATATGGTGTACAACAGCCAAGCTAGATATGTTGCTGTTGTTGGTCATCTGCTTTATACATTGCCTATTCTCATAAAATCTGAGGGTGCCAAACTCACAGTTAATATAACAAAGCATAGGTACCCCAAACAGAAATATTGTTTTCTGCATTGAAAATGCTGCTTCCCATGCAGAATATGCTTTTCTCTGCACAAAAATCAAATACATGCAGATTTTGTACAAAGTAAGTCAATAATTGCAGTATTTTCTGTCTAGGATTTTTTTTTCTGAACAGATAATAATATTTTTTAATATTTTCAGTGCAGAGAATGCTGTTTTCTGCAAAAAAGTCCATGTGTTAATTTTGCACAGTATAGACCCTGAATTATGAATAGTCTTTGAAAGTTGTATAGTTTTCAAAGACTTTACACAGTGTTAAAATTATTTGTAGCTTCCTTCAAGAACATAATTAGCAAAGAATTACCTCCCTACTCCAGAATCATCCACAATTATCAGGTAGCAAACTTGTTACCCAATAAAAATAATCCATCACTGGTTATTGACCATCAGAGCTCAATTTTGTACAGAACATAAAGGACGTTATTTAGCGTGCACCACTCTCCTTAAAAGTTTGTTTCAGTGCGTTGTTTTATTTAGAGAAGGATTCTATCCTTCATTTATCGGAGCTTTGTAAAAGCCCCTCTCCCTCCTACTACAACTCTATAGTCCTTCCATGAGACAATTAATTTAAGTATTTTTCTGAAGATGAGACTTGATGCTTTTCCAGAATATTTTTTTTTCATGTTCAGAAACATGCAACTAATATAAAACATACATTTTTAGGTTATATTTAAAACACAGTTGGGACTAAATGTATATTACTGGTAAGTGCACTTACCTAAAGTTTGTGTTGTACTCAATTTTTGAATCACCTATTCTGATGAAATCTTGCCCTCCTTTGTTAAAGACTTCTTTTTTTAAGATTGATTTCATATTTGAATCAAATGTTTCAGTAAGGTCCTAACAAATATAAAGCCATGGTCAGTACTGCAGTTACATTGGACATTGTCCCACCCATTATCCCACCCAAACAAGGGAGCTCCAGTGCTCTCTGTTTGATTGCAATGTCTAAGGAAATGAATATTCTTATTTCACAAACAACATCCCCGTCTAGTTCATTCCCTGCTTCACTCTCTAGCTAACAATAAATGTGGTAATGATGAGTAGTCTCTTTGACAATCATGTTAAAACTAAAAAAAAAAAAAGCAAAAGCAAAAACAAGCAAATAGAAAGGAAGCCTAATTGCCTCTCTGAATAATAAATGTGGTAATGATGAGTAGTCTCTTTGACATTCATGTTAAAACTAAAACAAAAGCAAAAGCAAAAACAAAAACAAAGAAATAGAAAGGAAGCCTAATTGCCTCTTTGAATAAAGGGTAAAATCAAAACAAAACATCATTTATGTATCTCTACCACACAGGTGAGGAATTTCTAGCAGTTGGATGCGGCACACTGGAATTCCTAAAACTCGAGAATTCCTGAGAATCTGCTGCAGTTGTGACAAAATCAGATTTTGAACATGTGTGCAAGGCACATATGAGTCAAACAAACTGTTCTAAGAAGAATCATAATTTTTGAAGCTTCAAGGAAATATATTTTTCCTTAAAATAAGGAGCACTATTTGCTTACGCACGAAAACATGGTGTCTTCCGCTGAAACCCTTGAACTTACTGCAATAATGACAGAAATCACTATTTTTTAAATATAATCAAGTTATATGGGAAACACTGCAAAGAAAAAGGAAAAGCAGTTGAAAGGAAAAGAGAAAGACAGAAGAAAGGAGAAGTAGGGATCAAAGAATAAACAGTCAAGCTCCACAAAATTTCTTTCCAAGGTAGAAATCAAAACACATCACAGCAAACACTCTTCATGTAATATTTGAAGAGGACAGAGTGGGCAGATGCTTTACCCAAGAGCATGCACTCTTGGGTGGGATGGACCCAATGAAAGCCTTTGAGCTTGAAATTCTGAACAAGATGTTACACAAATGCAGAACTCATGTGGTGTATAGACACTGAGAAGAAGAGTTTAGTTACTGGTTAAGTGACCAGACTCAGTGGAAGCGGAGCTACCTGCAGCAAGACTGGTTCACCAATACGCATAGAATTTTCAAGTTTTCTTAAATAAGAGGCATCTGCGGCAGAAATCTGTCTCAACTTGCCACTTGCCATCTGATGCATCCATTTGTAAGCCTGTCTTTCTGGATCAATTAGCAGAGGCCACCGTTGTCCATAATTAACAAGTATAGCATTTTCTGTGGAGTACTGATCAAGTGGCAAACCAGCATTTTGCCACTTAAGGACCTGCAAAGTATTATTTTTTAAAATTAATTAGATAATATTGTCAAAATTTGTCCTACAAATTAGTAACGCTAAAACACCACTTATAAACATCTCCCCAAAATTCCAACAATACAAATGTTTAACTCATCATTGTGCTAATGTATCATCTATGATATTTGTATCAGAAGAAGAAATATTAGTTTCCTAAAATGTACTTGACTTTAACATTTTCTATAGAAACCACAGTACTTGCGTATTTTTATCCTATGCATACTACCTCGTTTTTTTCTGTCATGCAGTTTACTAGTGAGTAACATGGAGAAACTGGAATATTGCTTTCATGGCAGAGTCTGAGACACTCATCCACCAGCTGTTGACGATACCCCACTGATAACACGCCACTGTAGACAATACAAGCTGCTGAAACAATGGCATCACCCATGATTCCCTGCAGTCTTTGATCAAAATTATTAACAGATTCTTTCCAGCGTTCCTAAACACCAACACAACAAAAAAAGAATGGTTACAGACAAATGTTACAGCTTTAAAAATTGAACAACTTAGGTTGCTTAGAACATATGGTATTTGCAACATAATTAAGTGGGGAGATCTAAGCCAAAACGCCCCTGCTACCAAGTCCGGAAGGAATCATCAGTGGCCTCAGAATAATTGTTAGGACAGCCCCCCCCGACCTCTTTATTGAGACTGCTTAATACTTGTGTGCCCTCATGCAAAGAAGCAGCCCGGGCTAGGATCTCCTGCCTTGAGATCCTTGCATGAGAGATAAACCCAGAAGTGTGGATTATTCAAATAGTCATTCAGAGAATATAATATTCTCCCTTCATAGGACTATTCTTTCACTAAAAAATTATGCCTGGATATTTGGGGGAATAGAGATATAACATATCTCAGTTTTACCTTCTGCTACAAGTGATTTGAGATCCAGCGTGGCATAGTGGTTTGAATGTTGGACTATTACCCTGAAGACCAGAATTTGATTCCCTGCTTGGCTATGAAAACCCACTGAGTGACCTTGGATGCATTACACACTCCCAACCCCAGAAAACCCTGTGATAGGGTCACCTTAGGCTCACAATAACCCAGAAATGACTTGAAGGCATGCAGCAGCAGCAGCAGCAACAACAACAACAACAGCAGCAACATATGTGATTTATATTTTTGAAAATCTCAAGCTCTTTTGATCTCATTTATTGATACATTTGCAAATTTCAGTAAGTTTTTATTGAAAACACGACAAAATTCTCTATCAATCCAAGAAGAATAAACAAGGATTGGAGGGAAATGATTGTGGTAGCACAAGATGGTGGACTTTAAGGAGCTCTAGCATTTTCTGTTCTTCTTTTGGACTGTTTGTCCTCTGTCCTGCTCTCTACTGAAGTGTTTTGCTGTTCTGCTGTTCTTTATCTGCTTTGCTTTGAACTGTTGGTTTTATTTTATTTTTAGTTCTGTTTTACTTCATATATACCTAGTTTGTTGTGCAAGCAACTTGCTTACTCTCATATTTTTATTCTGTTGGAACTGAAACAATTGCTAGCTGCTTGAAAACTGCTCCTTAAGAGCAGTTGAGCACAGGATGCAGTTGTTCACTTTATAAAGAACTCTATGATAGTACACACAAGGCTGGATTCTGCTTTATAAATTTGTTTTGTGTGCCTTCAAGGTTCTTCTGACTTAGGCAATTTTGTCCCTAGGCAAAATTATCAGTGCAGTAAGTTCAAGATCTGTTCAGAGGGCCTTTGTTTTCCTTTAAGGCTGAGAGAGTATGACTTACCCAAGATCACCCCACCAATGCTTAAACCATTATATCACACTGGCTCTCTCTATAACAATACAAAGAGCTATTATGGAGGAAATGTTCAAGATATGACTAACTGACAGGAATAAACTATTCCCATCCTGTAATAGCCATATTGCTTCAGACAAAAAATTGTTTTCTTTAGCATTTTGTTTATAAGATGTCCAATCAGATGCCTGGAAGCCGAAAAGCAAGATAGCAGTTCAACAGCTCCTCCCCACATCCAACACAGCTGTGCACTCCAGCAATCAATTTGAAAAAGTGCATTGCTCTTGGTACTGAAAGGACTATATCCATTACTATCAGGAGTTATTGATAGCCTCATCTTCCATGATTATTCATGATAAAGAGATCAAAAAATGAATTTATTATACACAAAAGAAATTCCAGACACAGGCCCTTTCCGCATGGTATTTGCCATGCGAAAGGATGCCTGGAGCGTCACACGATAGTGAAGAGACCCACATGATGCACTCACAATCATGTGATGCTCCAGGGGCTGGGAGGCGCCAATCGTGTATCTTTTCATTTTCAGCTGGAAGCCGAAAATGGTGTGCAATCACGTATTGCTTCCAGACCCTGTGCGCACTTACCTGGTGTGCGGAGCCTCCAGAGCCACACCGGTCACGCTTCCTGCCCCAGCGCCGGCTGGGAAACTCCCAGGCTGCACTGTGGAAGGAAGAGGCGGGGCTCTCGCATGAGCTGGTGCAGAGCTGAAGCAGCAGGGACGCGAGAGCCTCTCACCGGAGGCTGCTCACGCGATCCTCGCACCCCAGCGCTGAAAAAAGGTAAGGTGCAAAAAGGGCCATAGCTATCATGGGTGAAGAAACATCAATAGCTAGTCAGGTTAAGTTCATTGTGTCTATAAATATTTGAAATCAGAGACTGGAACCAATGGTGTTCATTATGTTACTAAAAACACCTTGAAGCTAAAAGTAAAATTCCATGAAATGTTATGAATGTTTTCCTGGGATCAATAGGAGAGATAGCTTGCTTTCTTTCTTTCTTTCTTTCTTTCTTTCTTTCTTTCTTTCTTTCTTTCTTTCTTTCCTATTTCTTTTTCTTTTTTTCACTACCTGGTCCTCCTTCCACTTATCACCTCCCCTGTCAACTTCAGTATTATTTTTCACATTATGGTGGAAACTGTGGTGATGTGAAATGTTACAGGTAGCAAAGGGCCCACAGAGGAGCTGAACTTGGAAATCCATGGCTTAGTGGTTCATAGTGCAGTGTGCATATGAAAGAAGAAAGCTACGCAGTAAAAGAGAGAGGGAGTAGATTGACAGATGATGAGATAAGAGGAAAGATGAGGGGATGGCCAAAAAAGAAAGATGGGAAGAGTATATAAAAAGGGGATAAATATGCAAGGGAAAAGTCAAAGACAGAATGTATACGTTTGAAGAGACAAGGTGTTACTGATGTATCACCAGGCAGAGAGCTACCAATCAGAAGAAAGAGGACAAAGGAAATGGAATATCAGAGATGAAAAGTGATGATAACACAGACATTGCTGCCAATGGAGTGAAGACAATGATATTAAAATAGTATTGTAAGATAAAAGAAACAGACTTAACAGCTGGCACAAAATGACAGAACAAACCAGACCAAAATATAATGGGACTGGCAAGATCAGGGTCACTATAACTCGGAAGCAACTTGAAAGCATGCAACAATAACAACAGCCACAATGAAGTTTTGGCCAAAAATAGAGAATAATGTATTACAGTATTTTTTAAAGTTGAAGATAGATGGAAGTTTTTAAAAGATGGAAGTTTTAAAAATAAATATTCCTTTGAATATTATTAAATAATAAAAATGATAGTTGAGTTTTTCATGGCAGATGAGGAGGATTTCAAATATAGTCCATTCTGTCCAAATGGAATTTAAAAACTTTATAGACACAATTATATATGCTTGTGAGAGTGTGCTTAGTTACAATAATTACAACCCAGCATTGTTATGAAACAAAAGAAACAAAAGCCAATATCTTATATGTTGAGTTTATGTACATGCAGTTGCTATGGCCTCATTTATTTCTGTAAAACTAATTTTTCCCTAAGTCTCAGGTATCAATTTAGCCTAAGAAAGTACGCATACTGCCAAGACAGATGATCCAATAATAATGTAACACAGTCAAATACATGAGACAATTATGTGTCCTCTATTATGCTATCACATTTTAAAATTGCTTCTCAGGCCTTAGTTAAGTTAGCTCTTGTTCTAATAATACAGTAATATTAATGAGCTGAAATCCAATGGCTAGCTTTTATCTGTAATGCAATAGAAGAACAAGCACTCACAATATCAGCTATCTATACCAACAACATGGCTTGACAACCGTTTATTTCAAAACACATCCCTGAGGTTTCCCTCCCAAAATTTCCCCCCAAAATATAATTTCCTCAAAAAACAATAGTATCTACATCTACAATGGACCTGTTTGAAACTGGACTAAAAGCAAATACAGATTCTATTTACTAAGTAGTATATTGCCATGATATGCAAGTAGCTACTCATTAAAATGGTCATATATGATCTACCTATTTTGTGAATAGAGAAAACCACGTAGAACAGGAAAATACAGAGAAGCAAGAGAACAGAACATGGCTTCACAACCTGGCAGAACATTACATTAGATTGTTAGTTACACATCACAGCAAATTATTGCTCAGTAAATTTCATTTGTATTCACCCAGAATCAATGTTTTGATGGTCACAGAGAGTGACTACACCACAATGTATGTAGAAAACTACATTTATACATGAAAAACAACAACAACCCGTTACCACACAAAAGAGACTTGGTATATATTGGAAAGACCCTTCTCACAAAAGGTAATCCAGCAAGCTTTTACAAAATGAAGTCTAAGCAAGTGTTAGAAAATGAAAAAGGCAATACCATTTCATCTTTCAAAGCTGTGCTTAACATAGAAGCTCTGTGCAAACGGCGAGTTGTTTGATCTTTTCGAGCAGCTAGCTTTTCTTGCTCAGCAATACTTTCTCCATACCTTGCTTCTAAATTTTGCTGATGTTGCTCAATCTGAAAAGTTCAACATTGCAAACTTAAGAGGGAAAAAAAATATAAATTACAGCAATATATAAATATTTATCATATTTATGTTTCACTCTTTCTTTAAAATCTTCAGAATAGCTCACATGAGGCTCAACAGTCTCCTATCCAAACACCATAGCTACTTGCTTCATGCCATGGAAGCTCTGAGTGCATTCTCTCCATCCATAAACAGAGTGGTTGTTTACTTGTAACTATTGTTCTTCAAGTGTTGATCTCTGCTGTTACACAGAGCAACCTTCAGAACTTTCAAGAGCTATGTGAAAACAATTGGTTGAGAAGCCTGCCTTAAAAGCTATATAAGGAAGCAGTGCTGCTGATTTCTACAGCAGACAGATTATAAGATCAAGTTTCAAGTTCTACAAGTAGGTACAGAAGCACAGCCACGTGCAAACTTAGGGAGTACTAATGAATCTAAAGTAATATGTTGGTCTCAACTGAGACTTTACCATGTTGATATGAGGTCCAGACTGTTGGGGCAAGTGTGACTTGCTTAGTCTGTTGCTGGTGTATGGATGTGGCAAACTGGCACCTGTCTGTGTATTTGAAGACAGAAATATTCTACTGCTGAGAGTATGCCGTGATTATGCTGTCTATGAATACTCTGTGAACTGTGGCTAATGTAAATAGATGGACTCTGAATTGGAAAGAACAGATTCCTTATCTGTAACTGTTCATCTGTGGACTCACACACATGGTTTCAGCACCTATGTAGAGCCACATCCAGAACAGTCTAGAGTTCAGCAGCTTTTCAAAGAAACCACACCTTTACTTTGTGCATGGTTCAGCATGCAAAAGCTGCTCTACTTCAGTTCAGTAGTCTTCTGAGAAACGCTAACAAGAAGCAAATGTAGAAAAAGGGGAACTAAATGGGTTGTGTGATTTCACAGATTATAGGAGTACTTACAATAAGCAAAACACTCTTCTTCACAATATTTATGATTCACACATATGGGTGGTGAGCAAGTTAAGTATCTAAGAAATGTCATGTCAAGCCAAAACCGAAAACAGGAATATTTTGTTGAAAGCCAAGGCAATAATGTATAATGATGGCTGAAGGCTGCAAAACAGGGATACAATTTTGTCATGCTTTTGACCTCTGGGCCATTTTAGGCCCAGAACAGGCTTTCAAAAAAACAACAACAACAGAAAGAAGCACGGAGACATGAACTGGGAAAGAACTAAGGACAACAACCACATAAGGTGAGATGAGCCCTAGAATAAATATGAACCAAACTATTCAAGAATCACTTGACAACTGGTTTACAAAACAAGGAGTCTATGGCTTGTCTTAATTGTTGCTACACTACAATCACAAGCAAACCTTCAGAGAGGAGAAAGTAATTCCTTGTTCCCAAAGGTGCAGGAGAAAAGATTCACAGTGAAGATTGCACAGGGTACAGGTGGAACTCTTAAGGTGAATGCCCAGCAGGACTTCCACTTTCCATTTCATGTCAGTAAAGTCAATTGCCATTTCCACATGACATTGCTGTCTAGTGATGGGGATGCATTGCTGCTGGTCTGCAAGTCGTGCTTTTGCATGACGTTGTTGTGGTCCCGCTGCCAATGAGTCCCCACCCACTGCAATTGTGGGATATTCCATTACCAGAAAAAATCTGGTAATGGCCCCCAATCATGTGACACTCCTGTCGCCGGCAACCATGTGGACAGGAAAGAAGCATGATCTAAGTGCTTCTTTCCTCAGTGCAGCACAGAAAGCAGCCGGCTGCACTGCAGAAGGAAGGAGTGTGTCACTCACACTAATCTTCGGCAGCCAGCCAGCTGGATGCACAGCGGAGCATTCGGATCACACTCCCATCCTGGCAGTGGCACTGCTGGGATCACAATGGAATGGCGATGGAGAAGGGTAAGGTGTGGAAATGGCCAATGACTCACAATATGCTCTAAGGACATGGACAGTATTTTGGCCTAGTAAAGATGAATCCTCCATGCCATTAACTTCAGAGAGGAGAGATCTGAGTGGAGAACTCTGCCAGCTGAGTGTAAAATCATTCCACCTGGAGATAGACATATTTGTACTAGGTAGAGAAGCCCAGACATGGCTCCAGCTGGAGATAATTGCACTAGGTGGAGGAGAATAGTCATCATGGTTTGGCTCAGCCACCATGGAGCAACTAGTACACGACTTGCGGAATCCTCATGAATTTTGGCAGTTAGTTTCATTAGTAGAGAGAATTACGGAAATATATATAATAGAGGGCTGCTCCCATTATGGAGAAATGTATCTTCCAGGGAGGATGGGCTCACTTCAGCTCTGCAGCAACACCAAGCACACTTCACACTGCAAGTGGCTGCAAATACATCTGTCTAAGAGTGCTGTTAGTGCTTCACTATGACATTGAAAGTTATAGAAGAGAGGGAGAACTCATGTGTGGGGCATTGTCTGCCCAGGCTGTTTGCAAGAAAGTTGTCTTTACCTGCCAGACAAACACTGATTGGCACTACACAACAAGGAATACAATCAGATGTCCACATTTGCGGGTTTCACTTTTGTGGATTTGATTATCCATGGATTATTTGCTGTCATCTCTGCTACCTCCCTATGCCATTTTTAATAGAGACTGCAAGCCTCGTGAGACTGAGAAACTGCAAATGAGGCTTGTAAATCCCTATTAAAAATGGTCTGGGACAGCAGTGGAGGTGGCAGTAAGTCTCACCAGCCACCCACTTGTGCCTTGTGAAAGAACCTTGATGCCTCAAAGTAATCCATGGTGGCTCGAATATGGTGATCATACTTTTCTTTTGTGTTAATATGGTTTGGGAGGGCCTAAAGTTATTCACTTTTTTTCACTCTCATGGGGGTCCTGTGGCCCTAACTCTAGGAATTACTAGAGGGATTACTCGAGGGATTACCGTACACCAATTCCAGACTGCCACACTGTTTCAGAAGGCTTCTGAATAGAATGACTGCCTCCATGTTTGCTCAGGTAGAATGTCATAATGCTGTTCTCTGTGACTACCTGAACTACCTTCTCAGTTAATTGAGTCATTTTATTACTGTAGCATTTCCAGGGCATTGATATGGAGAATCCACCTGTGGGCTAACAACCATTTTCAGAATTGTAGATCACTGCAGTGGGCTATCAAACTCTTTAGTGAGGCATTGTCAGGACCATTATGGATGTGAGGGGGGCAGCATGCAGTTCTGCTGGACTGTCGGAAAAGCATCTTAGTGTGAGCAGAATTGTGAGAAAACTGTCAAGAGAAACAACTTGATGAGACCTTGTAAAAGATGGATGTACTGAAGTATCTGTGATCTAGAAGATTTGAGATTTTACTCTGAGACCCATCTCTTGACCTGGTTTTAAAAAGATACCTTATTGCTTTCTCAGTCTTGACATAGTCTTGATACTGAAGAGAGATCATCTATTCACAAACTTGTATCTTCTGCGATCCCGGCAGAATGAAGTAAAGCATAACAGCTTAGGGCAGGGCTGCAGAACATACAGCCACCAAAGGATTTTGTGAAGCTGGCATTGCTCATGAGTGCAAGGGCCAAAAAAGGTTGCAGCAATTAGGTTGCTGATGGTTTTGAATGAACCCAGCTGGGCTGTTCCCTCCTCCTTCCCTCCAGAGGGCAGCAAAGAGCTGAGCTGATGCTACGTTTTGCCCTTGTACAAGATGGTGGCAGTTGCTTCTTCTCCTTCTGTTTCTCTTGGATGGGCAGTGAGGGTGGAAGTGCCTGGGAAAAGGAGGAGACCAGCTGGAGCTGGAGGGAGCAAGAAAGGAGGTGATCTCCTTTTCTCTGAGCAAGCCAACATGAGCTGTTACATAGCGAACTGAGACCCTTTGGGGAAGCAGCTTATTACAGGTCAGTGTCTTCATTCACCTCCATCCCTCCTAAATTGCATTGGAAAAAATTAATTTGCATTTAAAGATTGCCTTTTAAAATGCAATTTAGGTCTACTCTGGTGGGCACCCTCATAAATTCCACCCCCCCACACCCTCTGGAATTCCCCTTGTTTATCTACCAAATCTATTTTCTTCCCCCCTCCTCATAAATAATACTTTTTTTCTGCCACCCCTAATTGTTCCCCTCCCCTCTGATCTTTTGCACATCTTTTGCAAATTACACACTCTTATATTTCTTAAGGCATAGCTCGCTTGTCTTTCCAATAATCCTATTTACTGGTTTTGTGTAATCACAACTTGCCACATCTGCATCATCTCAGTTGTCCTAACAACAGGTCAAATGGGTAAGACAGTGGCCATTTCTGTCCTGTACTGTTACAATGCTCTTATTCCACTTTCAACATGCTATGGAATCCTAGGGTTTGCAGTTTAGGGAGGGGACTTTAGAATTCTCAGCTAGAGAGCTCTAGAATTCCACAGGATGCTAAAAGCGGAATAATAGCATTATAACAGTGTAGGGCAGAAATGGCCAGTGTTGTCATTCCCTATATTGTATATTGATGGTAGTGGGTGACATTTAAGGAAGGTTTCCCTAAGATTGCCAGGTGAATTTGTAGCAGAGGCAGTATTTTAGCCATGGAAAGCCACTGGGTGACCTTCAGTAAATCACACACTGTCAGCCCCAGAAAATCCAGTGATATGTTTGCCTTAGGGTCGCCATAAACTTGAAGGCACACAACAGCAATAATGCACTGAGTCTACTTTGGCGAGATAAAAGCTTACCCAGAATTCGAAAGCATTGTTTTTTAACACTATAACTCCCAGAATTCCCCAGTCAGTAATCATGCTACCTGGGGTTTTGGAAGGTTGTAGTTCACCGAAAGGAACTTTTGTGAAGTTCTTATTTGAAAGGATGACATGTAAAAGATGGAACAAGCTTGCTTTCTTCTGCTTAAGAGATTAAGGGCCTTTCCACTCTATGCTGTTATAGTGCTATTATTTCACTTTCATCATCTTGTGGAATCCTGGGATTTGCAGTTTAGGGAGGGACATTTAGAACTCTCAGCCAGAGAGCTCTTTGGCCTCAGGAAATTAGACACCCTAAAATTCCATGGGATGTTGAAAGTGGAATAATAGCACTATAACAGTGTAGTGTGGAAAGGCCCTAGGTTACGGAGGAGGCTTTAAACTGCAGGAAAAGAAGTTCCACTAAAACATTAGGAAAAACTTCCCTAATTTCCCTTTTTTATAATACGGTTTATTTTATTTGCAAAATAGTTTAATCATTAATTGTACTATAATTTATTTTGCAAATAAAAAACATTATTATACCATTATTATAATTTTACTTGGAAAGTGAGGCACTAAAAACCTATCTGCAGCCTGAAGAAGTTTAGCCTATTTAATTTCAGTCCTTACCTACTGCCAAATTGTTCAGGATGATGACACCTGCCTTAGAGATAGAATCTGCACCATGTCTTAACTGCTTTAATATGCTGGCAAGGTGTGCTTCCAAAGGAATAGCACAGTGATATTCTTGTGGTAGTCTGGTAGGTATGGAATGAAAGATAACATGTTCTTATGAAACTGCCAACAAAAAGCCATGCAAGCTTAGTTGCTGGAAACTCTGAGTTCTAGATCTGCAGAAGAGTGAAAACGATGCCTAAGGTGGTCAGAACATGGCCTTCTCTGCAAGTAGCTACAGAATGTATTATTCCCACTTTTGGTTTAATGTGTCTTGAGTAATTTATTTATTTATTTATTTATTTATTTATTTATTTATTGGATTTATACCCCATCTTTCTCCCAAACTGAGATTCAAGGCAGCTTACAATAATTTTAAAAAGATTAAGTTAAAAAGAATGAAACAATAATAATATTTTAAAAACATGATTAAAAATAGTTTAAAACACTTAAAGCATATTCAAAACCTAATTTCCAACAAAGAAATACAGCACATCTCTTTACTGCTCTATAATTAAAATTCAAAGGCCTGTCTGAATAAAAATGGAAAGAAAGCAAGGAGGGGCCAACTGGACCTCTGGTGGAAGGGAGTTCCACAGCCTGCTACTATGGAATTTTGACCTGAATAGTAGAGAATGTCCTTTCCCAAGACTTCTGTACCAAGTTAAACAGTAAAGTATGAAGTAAAAGAGATACTTATCACTAACACCATGCTCTGAGTATCAGTTTTCTAGAACATTGGGTCAGCTACGGTTGTGGCTACACAATGACCACAATGCCTGGTAATTTTGCTATTCAGATGGCAAGCAGAGAATGGTGCCATTGATGAGTTAAAGAAGATGTCAATTGAGATTATGAGTTGGGCACGAGGAGTTGTAATGATTGCTCATAATTGTAATCTGAAGTTGCAGAGTGACAGGTTAATTCCTGAGAAGCATGTACTTTGGAGAGGATGCAGCTCCTACAAAAGCATGTACTTTGGAGAGGATGCAGCTCCTACAAAAAGCTACTTGGCAAAGCAACATTCTGAGAATGAAGAGTTGTTACTTACGTGAACAATCATTCTGGGATGACAGGAGGAGCAATCCACAATGCCTGGGTTTTGATCCTCGTGCCAGCTGACGCAGGAGTCGTTCTCGAGCTTGATGTTAAAAACCTGTTAAACTGATTCCCTGTCCCTCTCCCTCCAGTTTCCTTCTCTAGCGTACTGTACTCCACTACCAAACTATCCAGAAACTGCCATTCCTATCTTAGTAGTGGGTGTGGATTGCTCCTCCTGTCATCCCAGAATGATCATTCACGTAAGTAACAACTCTTCATTCTCGGGCTGACAGGAGGATCAATCCACAATGCCTGGGATTTTCCCAAGCTGTTACATGGGTGGGTAAGTTCTCTATAGCACAGCTTGCAGCACCCTGCGGCCAAACGCCACCTGGGATGACTTATAGTTATCCAGTTTATAATGCTTAATGAAGGTGGAAACCTCCTTCCAACCCGCTGCCTCACAAACACCTTCCAATGAAAATGTGGAGTCATATGCCACTGATGGTAGCCATCAAGCGTGTTGAATGTGGCCATACATTAACCAGCCTAGACTGTTTAGAATAGTCATAGCATATGAAAATACAGGTCTTTATCCATGCTGCTGTTACCGCCTTACTTGCCCGCTGACCTAGTGTCTTAGGTTGGAATGATAGTAGCAGCGCATCTGACTTCCTAAATTCCCTTGTTCTCTTAATATAAGCCTTTACTGCCTGCCTAATGTCCAACGTGTGCCATTTCTTTTCCAAAGGATGGACCAGTTTTGGGCAAAACGTTGGTAGGTGAATGAGTTGCGGTTGCGTAAATGACGACAAGCACTTGGGCTTAAAACAGGAGTCAAATCCCAACGTCAGCTTGTCATGGTCGAATCTACACAGATTCTCATTCACTGATAATGCCGCTAGTTCTGAAACCCTTCTGGCTGATGTAATAGCCAAGAAAAAAGCTGTCTTAAAAGATAGCAGCTGCAGAGAGGTCTCTCTCAGTGGTTCGAAGGGTGGTGCTGTCAGCGTGTTCAACACCAAGTTCAAATACCAAGATGGGAACCTGTTCACCATTGGAAATGATGACAATGTTGCTCCCCTCAAAAAACGTTTTATATGAGGATGCCTTGTATAAGAATTACCGTCCTCTGTTAGAATAGCTGATAACGCAGCTACTTGCCTTTTCAAAGTGTTAGGTCGGAGACCCTTCTCCAGGCCATCTTGCAGGAAGTGGAGCAAATGTGTCACTCCTACCTCTGCCAAAGGAACTTCTCTATCCTCACACCATTTCGTGAAAGTTTTCCATGTTCTATCATAAATTCTTTGTGTGGATTCCCTACGGGAACCAAGTATAGTTTTCACCACAATTTCTGTATACCCCTGCTGGGTTAGGAATCACCTCTCAACCTCCAAGCTGCCAGACTCAACCACTTGGGGTCTGGATGGTTCACTGGCCCCTGCTTCAGTAAGTCCAGCCTGCATGGTAACCTCCAGGGTGGACCTCGGGCTAACTGCAGAAGTAATGGAAACCATGGTCTCCTCAGCCAAAACGGTGCTATCAATACCACTGAGGCTTTCTCAAGGCGTACCTTCGCCAGTACCCTTTGTACAATTCAGATTGGTGGGAAAGCATAGTGAGTCCCTGGAGGCCATGGTACCGACAATGCATTGTATGCTTTGGCACCTTTGTCACCAAGTATGGAAAAATACCTTTTTAATTTGGTATTGTCTGCAGTAGCAAATAAGTCTACTTGTAAAGGCCCAAAAACGCTGTCTATCTTTTGGAAAACCTCCATATTGAGGGACCACTCCCCTGGATGTAGACAATTCCTGCTCAAATAGTCTGCCTGGATGTTTTGGTCTTCCTTTAAGTGCACCGCTGTAATCGAGTGAACATGCAACTCGGCCCAGTTGAAAAGACACGCTGACTTCATCACCAGAGGTATCGAATGTAGTCCTCCCTGTTTGCATAAATATGCCTTGGCCATCATGTTGTCTGTAAAGACCTTCACATGACGGTCCTTCACAAGGTGCACACACCTCTGGAGTGCCAGACAAATCGCCTTCAACTCCAGGAAGCTGATATTGAAACGCCTGTCTACAGCTGTCCAATGCTCCTGCACTGAATGACCTTCGCAGTGGGCTCCCCAACCATACAGGCTCGCATCTGTTGTTATATGCACCACATTCTGTTTCTGAAAAGGAATGCCTGATACCACATTTCTCCTCTTCAGCCACCAAAACATGCCAGTTCGAATATGAGGAGGCACCTCCACTTTGTAGTGCCTTCTGTTTGCGATGGCCAATTGATGTCTCATTAGCAACCTCTGCAGAGGCTTCAAGTGGAAACTGCCCCATTGAATCAATTGTGTTGTTGACACTAAAGTGCCCAGTATTCTTGCCAACTGTATTAAATCCAATGAGCTGTTCTGTGTTGCACCTTCTCCAATCTTGTTGGAAGATGCTTGTTGCACCTTCTCCAATCTTTCCATGGAGAGCTACATTTTGCCCTTCCTTGAATCTATTCTGGCCCCTAAATGGGTCAAGTCCAATGTTGGGGTCAGCACACTCTTCTCGATGTTAAGTAGGAAGCTGTAATCCGAGATAACTTGTATTGTCATATTCAAGTCCTGTCTCAGCTTGGACTCGGACAGTACTTTTAGCAAGATGTCGTCCAAGTAGGAGTATAACTGCACCCCTTGCATCCTTAGGAATGCTGTAAGTGGAACTAGCACCTTCATGAAAACTCTCGGTGCAGATGCCAGGCCAAATGGCAAGGCCTTGAACTGATAATGGTCGTCTTGGTAATTGAACCTTCGGTATCTTCTGTCGTTCGGACACATGGGAATGTAGAGATATGCTTCTTTCAGGTCGATAGATGCCATATACTCCCCAAACACCAAATTGTCTTTGATTGTTTGCAATGTATGCATCTTGAATTTTCTGTACTCCACAAACTTGTTGAGATACCTGAGGTTTAACACCGGCCTGCGCTTGCCATTTGGCTTGGGTACTACGAAAAACACCGAGTACACCCTTGTGCATCTTTGGTGTTCTGGAACCCTCTCTATGGCTCCTATGTCTAACAGATGCATAATTTCTTGAATTACTACCTGACGCTTGCCCTGATCTTTCCGCACTGGGGAAGGAAGAAATCTGTCTTTGGGTGTGGTGTGTAAAAATATTTTGTAACCCTGAGTTACCACACCTAATACCCACTAGCCTGATGTTATTTGCGACCATTTGTACCCGAAAGACAGAAGTCTTTCCCCCAGTTTCTGATGCTGGTAGTCAATATTGAGGTCTTCCTCACTTGGGATAAGTCCCAAGCTTCCCTTGTCCTTGTTTATTGCTATCTTGCAAATTGTGGTTTTGATCTGCTCCATTGGAATCTACCTGTTCTCAGAATTCCTTCCTGTATATCCATAAGCTCTTCCACCTTGAAAGGAGTAATTTGAACTTCTGAAGCCTCTTCTATCCACCTTCCTTTTTTGAAGAGTGGGCATTACCTGCTTTTTCTCCTTAGTCTCCACCAAGATCTTCTCCAAGGCCTTAGAACCAAAGAGCAGATCACCCTGAAACGGAACATAAGCCAAATTACTGCGCGACTTTTGATCCGCTTCCCAATGACACAACCATAGGAAAGTCTTGCCACTGTTAACATATTTATGTTCCTTGCAGCATATATGGTGGCATCCAAACCGGCATCTGCAACATACTTAAGGACCTCTTGAATTTGCTCCTTTTCTTTGCCTGCTGCTCCAACTGTTCCTCATCACTCTCAGGCACCAAATGATTTAAATTCATTTGATTCTCAATCAATTGAGCAGTATTAATTAATTGTGGCTGCAATACACGTTGTTGGAATAAATTCATTGCTTTGTGTCTTACCATTTGTTCATTTAGCCCAGTTGGATCTAAATTCATTGGATTAAATGGATCCGCTAAAATTGTTTGGAGCTGCGAAGTAACAGCCTCCTTTATCATATTATGCATCTCGCTGCGAAAATCATCAGACACCAATTGCCTTTGCCCTGCTTGGCCGCCCCAGTATACCTGATTAGGATCTTGCTGAGGGTCTGGCCTTCGCTGTGGCGTGTTTGATAGCCATCCGGCCAGAAACTGCCTCATTTCAACACTCCAGGGCAAATACTCAGATGCTGGACCCGCCTGGTTGGTTGCGTTGTGCTCCGCCATGAAAGGCATAGCAGCCTTGCGCGCCTCCGCAGGCGCCGTCACATTCGGGACCCTGCTGCTAGTCACATGCATTGCTACACTCAACATGGCGTCTGCAGAGTTTGAGGGGCTGTGTCTCCAGACGCCATCTTGGAATCCTTGTTTCCAAGATGGAGCCTGGAACTCTCGCTGGTAAGTGATTGCGTTCCTGTAGCTATTTTTGTTAGCTTTTTAGTCACTTGCTTGTCCTTAGTTTTTATCTTCTTGTCTACCTTTTTATCTGACGTCTTTTTACCTTCTGTGGACCTTCTATTGGCAGTTATTTTTAATTCATCAACCTCGCTTTCACTGGAGGACAGGGATATTTTTTTGGAGCTCCGCTGGGCGCTTCTCCTCAGAGAGTCACTGCACTTTTTTCCATGTTGTAGCTCCGATCACTTCATCCAAAGCCTGCCTAGTGGCAGTCTTCTGGACAGTACATTGCTTGGCAGTGACCGAGCCCAGGTCTGTGGTGCTGCAGATCACTTCATCAGCCATGTTCGTTTTCACATTAAGATTTTTCTCTGTAGCCATTTCTACACTCCTAATTCCTCCACCTCCACAAGCCTTAATTATTTTTCTGAAGTTGTTCTACCCTACTTGTGGGAGAGGGACCCTGATGCGTCCTACTGTCACGCAGGAGAAACAGAAAACTGGAGGGAGAGGGACAGGGAGTCAGTTTAATGGATTTTTAACATCAAGCTCAAGAATGACGCCTGCGTCAGCTGGCATGAGGATCAAAACCCAGGTGTTGTGGATTGATCCTCCTGTCAGCCTGAGAATGATTCTGTGCAGGCACAATATTCATATATGTGAGTTGCAGAGACTACAAAGAGCAATGGTCTCACAGAGGGACTAAGAAAAAGCACAGATGATAGGGCCATACAGCCTATGACAAAGGAGGCATCTTCAAGATTACATACATAAACAAAGTCCTAACATGAAGGGATGGAAAGATGTTGCTATGTGTTACAGTTGCAAACTCTTTTGGTCTGAAATCCCAGAAGTCCAGAAATGTGCTGTAAGCCTCTGTCTATCTAGATAACAGTGAAGTGTTTGGGGGAAAAAGGTACAATATCTCAGGCATCAGGAGTGAAACTTGCTGGCCTTTTGGAGGAGGGATTTGATCTTTAGTAATGGAAAGTGAGCGCAACAATTTTGTTTCAAAGATCCTGATTAAAGAGCAAAGGCAGCACTTAAGAGAAGCAAAGTAGAAGACTTTACTATAGGAACTCTTTCTAAAGATAGAAATGCTACTTAGGCTGCTAAGCTAATCTTGCTAAATTTTAGAGGAAAGCCAAGAGAGGATGGGTGGAAAGTGAAAAAGTTTCCATGAAAGTAATCAGTTTATATTAGAAAGGGGTCAAGACAAGTAAACAAGAAGGGAATATACTTTGGGTCACTGCATTTAACTCTATTACTACTGCCTTCTATATGCATTCCTAGGCCCTTTCTGCATCCTACCTTTTCACATAGATGTCTGGTGGAGATCCCAGCATCAGTTCTGCTGGGAGGGAAGCACAATGGGAGTGCTCTTCTCAACACCGGTTGGCTCTGTGGTGATGGAAGTGTGATTGCCACATCTCTTCCTTCTGCAGCACAGCCAGGTACTTTCCCAGGCTGCACTCAGGCAGGAAGTGCGGCCACTGTGTTTCCTGGGCTTCCACAGGACAGGTAAGGGAAAACCCATCAATGATTTAATCTGTGATTGCACCACCTGGAGACAGGAGAAAGATAGGACTGTGATGATGTCATGCAGAAGCATAGTCATGGTCCCATCCTTCTCCCGTCCCCATGGTGGGTTGGGAGGGTTGTGCAGAAAGAGCCTGACTCTTCAAGTGACAAGTACTGTTTCATCTATAACACTGTCCTCTAAAGGTAATGTATGGAAGCTGTTGAGGGAACCTGCTGTAGAAGTGAGAAAAACACAATTATATTTGTCATGTGAGTGTTGAGGAGTACCCTGTGCTCCTTAGTAATGGTATGGTCTCAAAAACTAGCAGGCACAACTCCTGAATGATGACTGAAGAAAGTAAAAGCTGAAGCTTTGAGGCATCTACTGCCTTGCAACAGCTAGGCCCTTTTCGCACGGGCCTTTGCTCGCGCGACAGCCCCGTGAGCCTCGCGGGAGTGGGAGTATCGCTCCGCACGACGCACTCCCACTTCCGCCCGGCTCGTGTCCAAGCGAAAATCACCCCGCGCTCGCACAATGCTCCCGGCGCCCACCCGCACTTACCTTTCGTGCAGAGCCTCCGGGAGCCGGCCGGGTCGCGCTTCCTTCCCTCCGCCCTTGTCTTAAAAAACTATCCCTGTTCTGCCTCAAAGGAAGGAGCAGGGTGGGGAGCTAGTGCGACGGACGCGACGCCCGCTTCGCACGCGCATGCGCGCGGGGGGTCGCGACGCCGGCCGCTTCGCGCACGGGGGGAGGAATCCGGCACGCGCAGGGGGGAGGAATCCGGCGCGATGCCGCCCACTTCACGTGCACGCGCGGGGGGGAAAATCCGGCGCGAGGTCTCACGCTTCGCACGGGGGGGAGGGCGGCTTGCGCGGCAAGCCTCCTTCGGTGCCACTTCCCCGCTCGTTCCTTCGCCTGCGGAAGGAAGGAGGGGGAAGCGGCAGCCTCCCGGAGGAGCCTTCTTGCGCTTGCCAGCCTCCCCCGCTTGCGCTAGAAGCCTCAGTGCGAAAAGGGCCCTAGATAACTGGAAATTTGCAAATGTGATCAACACTTCAATTCTGAGCATTTTTCTCAAAGTGCTGGTAATGGGAGAAGCTTTTTTCCTTCTCTCAGATACTATAAACCAGATTCATCCATGCAGTTAATTGGTGAAAGATTCATAGTAGACAAAAGGAGATAATTTTTAACACACTATCTGTGAACTCTGAAACTGTTTGAGCTCTGAAGCTTCCTACAACAAGATGTAGGACAAATTTTGAGAATGAACAAATTCATAAAGAATGAACATATCAATGGCCACCAATTTCCAAGATTAGAAGTACCTATTCCTCTGAAAAGAAGTTGCTTGGAAAGAGTGGGAAAGAGCTATTGTCCCCATGCCCTTCTTCATGGTTTCTATGGGGAACAGAATGATGAATCAGATAGGCTTTTGGTTTGGTCTGGCAGAATATGGTTCCTGGGATGGAGGTCAGAACAGCAATGTGAAGAATCGCTGCACCTGGGAAAGATGTAGTCCCTGATTTCTCCTTGACCTAGATCTCACTGGTTTCTTTTAAAGTTGGCTGCCCAAGACTGTGCAATGAACAGAAGAGCTGTTCCATCTTCTAAGTTCAACAAAGTAAGGAAATGGCTATTAAAAAGAATTAGTTAATGATACAATCCCAAGTAGTTACTATATAAATACAGTTTTTAAAAGTACTTTTCTCTTTCATCAAAAGTAAATAAAATTGTTCGCTTTTAAGTTCCTTAAAAAGAACCTAGAATGCTACAGACAGTTGGTATCTGATGAAAAACACACCTAACTAGCCTAAAATAATATTAAGTTTAATGCATGCACACACAAGTATTCAGGACAGAATTTTAAACAGTAAACTTAGGATTAATATGAGAATGATTTAACAATATTCCAGACCAACATATCCACTAATGATATCCCAGAACAATTTTTAAACCTTGCTGTAAAAAAAATTGTCTTAAAAAACTATCCCTGTTCTGCCTCAAAGAAAACAATTGCTCAAGAGCTCATTACTGAGTATTAAGAATATGAGAAGTGGGTTTTGCCGGTACATTTTAATCAACAGTAATCAATTGCACAAAAAGACGCATCAATAACTCATTCCCAGAGTAATTTCTTCGCACATCTTGAAAGAAAAAGCAACAGCAAGTAACTGCCTCCTGTCTGACTGACAGAAAAATTAAGCCTGACCACTTGTTTTATGCTGAGCCAGAGATCCTCAAACATTAGTTGTACAGAAATATATTGCTCTCAACTTCTTGTTCTGGGGGCCCGAGACCCATCATTAATAATTCTGATATCCATTGCAATGATTAAGGAAATGAACCAGAAGGGAAAAGCTTTTTTGAGTACAAGCACTCAGGGCTGGAGGCCGAGTTCTCAACACAAGTCTTTTGAACATTTCTAGAAAGTTCCACATGGCTCTCAATAGGTGTGGAACCCATATGTGAGGCTTCACAGAGACCATGAAGAAAAACAAACAGCATTGCTTTCCCCTGCAATGTGTGTGTATGTGTCTTGCCTCCTAATTATTATTATACTGAGCTGACAGTTCATAAAAAAGGAAAAAGAAACAATCTCTTAGTTTGTTACATATTACTATCTTTTTTTTTAAAAAAAATCATTTTTCTTCCTAAGAGTAAAACAATTAAAATTAAACAATGTACATCAAGAGTGCATGAATTGCTAAATACACAGGAAATTGAATAATACATGGGAAAAATGGATTCTTTAACTGTTCATTCATCTCTAGTCAGACATGCACACAAATACATACACATTCCAATTTTCACCCAATTCACACTCTCCAGGAGAGCACAAACTTGTAACATATCTCTCCAGATTGCCTATAACTCCCAAGCAAGATATACCTAGCAACAAATTTGTTACTCTTTGTTACCGTTCTCTCCCTCCAATATTGCTGAACCGCTTTTCAAGGGAAAGTGGAAGAGAAAATTGTCACCCACCACATGGGAAGAGAGATTCCTGAGAAGGAAGGACATTTTACTCTAGATAATCATACAGTCTTTTTCTTATAAAAGACATTTATCAACATACCTCATATATAGAAAGATTTAACAAACAACATAAATACAATGTCATATGATAAGTAGAATTATTTTACCAAGGCTAAACTTCTTTGTTTTTCAGCCAGTTTTTCATATGCACGTTTTAACAGTTCCTCTGCTTCTGCCACCTTTGCTTGTTTTGGATCTACAAACTAGATAAGAAGATGCACAAGTTAGTATCAATTAGGAAAATGGCTATTTGGAGCTCCCTGGAGAAAGACAGGTTATATGTCGTAAAGAAACAGACACATACATGTGTAGTGTGAGTAGACACAAGCTCCCTTACAAACATGATATCACTAGTGCACATTATTTTTTTCTTATTTATACTGCTTTTTAATTCTACTTCTCAGCCAAAAAGGTTTGCAAAAGGGAAGAAAAAGGAAAAAAGGCACATAGCCTTTCAGCAGGGCTTATGGAATACCCTCTTTGTCTTTACGCTACTGTCTGCTAGAATTGTGGCCAGTAATGACAGTTGGGGGTGTTCTTGATAGTGGGCTTTTGCTAAAGAGAATATCCATGGTAGGCTAAAATGCTATTCACAAAATGTGAAACATGTCCCCTCTTTTGGTGATTTGAAAGGAAGAATATAAGTAAACACAATTTATTTGGTTTTTAATTGCATAACATCCATTAAATTAGGACTGCTAGTTGAACAAAAAACAAAAACATAAACAAGTTTTATAGAGCCAGTATAATAGTAGCAGATGAAAAATCCAGGCCTCTCTATCAACCATTTAATTAAAGAAATCTGGGTCCCTCTCCATCTTAAAGGCCCAAGTGTGTGCATACAACAGCATGGTGATTCCCATATTAGCAGCCCCTATTGCCCCACTCCTGCATGAACTGAAGTCTGTACATTTGTAGAGGAGATCATGTACATTTCCATATGCAGACAAGGGGTTAGACTGTGTCTTGTATAAATAGTAAATGAACATCCCAAGGAGTACGGCATTCTTTTTAAATCTCTCCAACAGATTTATCTAAAATATGGTTGAAAAACTTGAGCCCATATTCTAGAATTATTTAGAACAAAAAAAGCTTTCATTTTAAGAACAATATTTTGAAAAGAAATAGCAGGTGTAGATCTACCTTTTTAACATTATGATAGTGATCTAAAGCTAAAATCCATTGACACATGGAACAACAGGCAATTGACACGAGTCCCACTTTTACTGGGCTGAAGTCAGGTGACCTCACATATTTTTTCAATTTCACAAACACCTAAAATGAACAGAAATCTATTATTAAAACAAATGGCATAAACTATACAGGTCAATGAATGGACAATAAAACTTTATTTGTAACAAGGTGTTTTGAGGGAACTTCTTAAAGAATGTGCTGGCATTCATTCAATTTGTTTGTAGGGCAATCCTGTTTGCATAGATGTGACTCCCTCCAGGTAAAATAGAATTTATTTTTCAGAAAGCCTAGTAAGTGTGGACTTGGGTCATTTGGAGGCATAGCTTTAATTCCTTCTAAGAAAAGTAGAATTTACTCTCTAGTATGCCTCTCAATGGGGATAAGCAGTCCTTTGGACAGCAAAATACTAGGAGCCCCACATAAGAATAGGCCTGTAAATGTAATGAATAAATGCTTTTAAAACGTATTGACATAAAACCAAGGTGTCAAATTTCCACATTTGACTACTATCCATGGCTATTAACATCAAGACTGCAGTGCAACTGCTCTATCCTTTAGCAACCCTAAAGGGCACTCTGAAGACCACTTTGAGGGAAATTTTAGAAATTTTTCTCTATCAGATTGTTAGAGACTAGTAAATTCTGATTATTAATGGGTGAGAGAGGGAATACATACTACATGTGGTTTGGAAGGGACTTCTGATGAAAAAGGATCAAAATTGATTGATTTATTTTTATTCAATTAAGGAACATTTCTGGACCACTGTTCAGCTCTAAACAATCCTCTGAACAGCTACAATATATCAAAAATAATATTAGTATACTGTTAACATATTATATATTTAAGCAAAGATTAAGGCCAAGAAATAAACCACCACTACCAACAACAGGAAGTGAATGAAGAAAACTGAAATATTATATTGCACTAAAAGCTAAACACAGTAAAACTGACTATTTAAACAGGATTGTGAATCTGAGTAAGGATTCATGAAAAGAGGTTTAGTATTGAATCTGTTTTATAGTCTGCTTGCCTTACACAAGGGACCAATATTGAAATAAAATGTGAAAATCATTCATATGGATATATAAAAGAAACAAATGTAGGAGAAAATCTGGGAAACAATAATATAATACATCAAAGAATAAATATTAAAATTGACTGGGAAATATTTGGAACATGGAAGAAAATGTGGAAGTGTGTGGGAGGCATGTTGCCATAGGATGAAGGAAACTAGCTTCCTTACATTGTGGTTTTCTTCAGCAAATCAAGACACATATAATGAAACAACAATATAAGCTATATGCACATATAGGCCATTTCTGCACCTTATCAGTTGCCACCAACATTCCATTGTGATCTTGGCAGCACCTTTACTGAGATGGGAGTGCAACAGGAATGCTCCCCTCCACACCTGGCCAGCTCTCTGCAGAAGGGAGCACAAGTCACATGCACCTGCCTTCAGCAGCACAGCTGGCCTCTTTCCTGTGCTGTGCTGGGGAAGGAAGCGTGTGATTACACTTCTGCCCCATCTGAATGGCCAGGGGTGACGGGAGCATCATGCAATCATGGGTGCTTAACAGATTTTTTTCCATCAAGCAAATATCCTGCGATCGTGATGGGTGGGGACGGGTTGGCAGCGGGACCATGATGACATCTTGGGAAAGCATGACCCACGCTGCTGTCATGGCGTACCCGTCATGGGACTGCAATGCCATGTGGAAATGGCCATAGATACACACTTTATAACTGAACTAAAATTTATTTCTGTTATCTAAACTAGGGGAGGGAGAACTAGAATACAATACAAATTCACTTACTCTACTAGAACTACACTTGTACTTTACCTTTTCTGGTAGGTTATCTTTGTCAAGAGTAATCAACTTCTTAAGGAATCCAGGGTCTGCAAGTAGTAATTTTGCTGTTGTCCAGTTAGGCTTCTTTTGAAGAAGAATGCAAACTGCATTCATAACAGTTAATACAAGTGGAGGAGGGCGAGTGTACACTCTGTATGAAACAAAATAAAAGTGCACAACTTTTGCTGCCAAACAAATCCACACAACTTTTATCAGGACCAGACTATGGAATTATGTTATCCCAGACTGCAGCGAGTAATGCAATTCACATCACCTGACTTATTATTTTAAGGATCAAAGTGCACTAATATTAGTGGAAAACATTAGACACGTTAGATTGTCCTAGCTGACAAGACAGGAAATGCACTCTAGTGAACTGGAAGATTAGGATTTAATGAAAACAGGTGAAGTACTCATTGTATTCATTGTACTTTTTAATATACATGTATGACCCTAGAACAATTGAGAAGCATCTTGGAATTAACATAGTCTGAACATGATTCATGAATGTTGTGTACATCAAATTAATGTGGCCTGATACAGGAAACTTGTAACAGGATGTGTTACAAAGGCTAAAGGGATACAATCAGCCAATGCAGATCAAGTGCAGACCAAGGGCAAGAGTGAGTGAAGAGAGTTGTTTGAATTTCAACCAAACCAGTTGAAAGGGGAGGAAAAACATGACTAAACACATACTCTGCTTGTAGAAGTCTTCATATTTAAGGATATTTTGGTGATAATAGATGGGAAATGTTATTTGTCTTACCCTTGCATTTATCTGCAAGGAGGCAAATTAATAACAACCTGCCTGCTTATATTGAGCCCTCCCAGCTTAAAAAACAGTTCAGGTGTCTTTGAGAGTTCACCATTCCCAAGTAATGTAAACCTCTCAAATAAGCCTTCTCCACCTACATATGATTCTGGATCTTCACTATGTATGAAAGGGAGATAAAATGGGGAGGGGAATGCTAACCTGACTCCCCAAACAGATGCTCCCTCACGGCTCGTCAACTATACTGGAATTACAGAGCTCCAACCTCTCTCCTGTTATCAAATATTTCTGCAAACCATGCATACATGCACACATATTAAACCAAGACAAAACCATGTAATTTCTGGAGAAATTATTCCTTATTCCTCCTGATGATTTTAGCCATGTTCCTCATAGCTGGTTCCAGTGTCCTGCTGTTGGGGGCTCCAGCCTGGCCGGCCCCCCCGGCGTCTCGGAGGCTACCGCGGATGCGGTCCCCGGAATGGAGGAGGACCCGGACGACTCCCGGGACGCTGCAGAGGCCCCCGCCGCCGAGGAGGGACGCCTGGGCCCCACGGAGGTCGCCGCCACAGAGGGAGAGAGCCCGGACACCGCGGAGGCTGCCGCCGGCGGGAAGGGCCACCCGGACGCCACAGAGACCGCCACCGCTGAGGGAGAGTGCCGCTGAGGAGGACGCCGTGGAAGCCTCCGCTGCCAAGGAGAAACGCTGGAACGCTGCGGAGGCCACCACCACCAAGGGGGACGCCGTGGAAGCCATCGCCGCCGAAGGAGAGCGCCCGGACGTCTCGGAGGCCGCCGCTGCCGAGGGAGAACACCCGAGCGGTCTGCCGGGGTGGGCGGGACCCAGGCTCGATCCTGGGGCATCGCCCACCCGCGGCCCCGATCCAGAGGAGGCTGCCGCCCCTCCTCCCATGTTCCGGCGGTGGGCCAAGGAGGCCGCCCGCCACTCCCGGCTGCTGCTGGAGCAATGGCTGCAGGCTGAGGGCTTGCAGCTGCGAGCCAGCTGTCAGATTGGCTGCTGCCGACCCTGGAGGCCTACTTAAGGCCAGCATGAGACAGAGGAAGGCACGGAGGAACAACCGTTGGCCCTCCATGAGCCTTCCGTCCGTGCTTGGTCCCAGCCACGCCTGCCTATGACCATGTCCTCGTCCGGAGTTCCAGCCAAGCCCAGCCCTCTGCCAGCATCCTGGGTGAAGTAACCCTTTCTTTATTTTCTGTAATACCTGCTGCAGGGACTGTTTGTGTTTGCCTTAGTCTGCTGGCAGGGGCCTCCATAGGCGAGACTCCTGTAACTCCTGACCCCCGCCTGCTTGACCCCAGCCTGCCGCTGACACCTGCTGTCATGTTCTTCAGGCCCCTATCCTTGCCATCCCCCTCACTCTTCTGGTGCCTTCTTGATCTTTGCCCACACTCCATGCTTCTCTCCATTGCCCAGTTCAACATTGTTCTTCCTCTTCTTCAACATTCGCTCTTGCTTGGCCTCACTTGTGCTGCTGCTTCTTGTCTTCAGTCTTCCCCAAGAAATTGCTTCTTTAATGGGAGATAACAAACAAGCTTCTTATACTTTGTTCTGTCTTTTTCTGCTCTGCTATTGCCTCTCAGTCCCCTCTTTCCATTACCTCTCTTCTTTGCTATTTCTGCAACTTACTCTTTTCTGCTTACAGAAACCCGCCTTGTTGCTGGAGTAGAGACTTCCATTACTGGTATCTGTATTGGGGTGCTCCATCTCCATCCAGCCAACTAGTCTCCTGAATGACTGCCCATTCCTGCTGTTTTCAGGGAGCCCATGCTGAATGTGGTGCTCCATATGAAGAAAACTCACTAGAAGGCACCAATCATGGTGGTCCTTTGCCTCTGTTCCTGTGGCTGGCAAAGTGGAGCTCCCTGTAAGTCCCATGTTCCTGCTTATAAAAGCAAGTCATCTTATGTTTTGGTGAAAACATCCTTGACTTTTCTTTCTTCAGAGATTATTTAAAGTAAAATATCAAAAACATCTACATTAAGTTGAGATAATATTTATGTTGCTAAACGTAATGAAAAAAGGTGAGTAGAAACATATTTTTACAGATTGTATTCCATATATTTCTAGTTAGCTCAAAGCTGAAAGAAAGGACCATTTTTTATTTGTTTGGCATCAGAACTGTAAAGTGGTTTAAAAATACAGTTAACACCAAAACACTTACCTAATTTCTGCAATGTGGGTTTTGTCAAGTGAATCAAGAGCATTAAGGGCTTTTTCCAGAGAAGGCAATACAGTGTTAAGCTCATTTGTTGCTTGCTGTGTAAATTAAAAATTAGAAAGAGAAGCTATTTTCTTTATCTTGGGATAATTTATCTATACAAGTCTCCTTTAATATTTTTTTTTCTTTTGTATAGCTTGCTAAATATGAGTTTGGGGGATGGTAAGGAAAGTATGTCACTATTTTTAGAATTTTTATTATGTGTCACCTGCAATTAAAGCACATATATCCAACTTCTTGGAAGTTGCAGGAACACATCTTGATTTGCAGTGGAATCAGAAATGGTATTAGCTCCCACATTCTATATCAACTATTTTATATAAAATACTTTGCACCCATTTTCTACCCTATAGGATTTGCTACGATTAAAATGGAAGAATGAGGGAAACATGCTATACCTGGGCATACTCTTCCACAATACATGTTTCTGCAGCCATGTTTTCTTCATCTTGTTTAACAATAGTTCGAACTTGCTCTACCACTATTGCATCTTTGTGAAGCTTTTTTACGAGTTCCTCTATTTCCTGAGGACACAGTCACACATATTTTATTGCAGAATTCTTAAAAAAATAATGAAATACACACATATAATACCATTTCAGTTATATCAAGAGTATAATTGCCTCCAAAGTATTATTAATATCAGTGGATCTGCCACATCTTTTCAAATTTAAACCTCACCCTTGCAGCATATAAATTAGTAAATTAGGAGTGGAGAATGTGTGTCTTCACTCCAGGTTTTGTTGAGCTGCAACCCCCAGCATACCTCACCACTAGCAATGGTCTGATAGGAGCTGTAGTCCAACAATATCAGCATCTACTCTATTACCTAGAAAAGACCACCCAGGTACCACAGATTCTGCAACTGTAGATCCTGTAAGAAACTAGGATGGTATCTATTGCCTGAACCCTGAACTCATGGATGATCACATCCATGAAAAAGTGCACTCAGAATTATTAAACTCCTAAATCAATATAAGTGTAAGACATCAATTTAAAGGTTATACTATGCATTTTTATAATTTGCAATCCAAGCAACATTGCAATCAATATTTTGAAAAATACTGTGAGGAGTATGTTGAACACAGACAAAGAGGATTGCCTAATCACATTCTCCCATGCCTGACCCTTGCTTAGCTTCAATAAAAAGCAAAAACAACACTCAACAATAATAATTATATTCAACTTCCGTCTTTAAATAATGAAAAAGAAAGCTAGGCCTGCAGCCAGAAGTGATTTTTTAAAAATCTTCAGACTAGGTAGAACAGGAAGGTAGGATAATCTATTGACTATGAAGAGAAAAGGGTGTTAACTTTTTTTATGTTGCACAGGAGCATAATCGAGAGGGCAACATTTCAAGTAATGTTTACCATCTTTAGACTGATAAAGTTTTAAAGATCCTCCTAGTTTTGGTAGAAGAGATGGAGATCTGTAATGCTAATGCTGTGCATCCTGAGCTGAGGAGGACTGAGACATTTTCAAAGCTGCTGGCATGACACACTTGTTACTAGCTGATACTGAAGCAGAATCTGAAATAACTGTGGAAGATGCCAGTGCTAATTGCTTTGACCCAACTGTTCTTACTTCTTAATGAGCAAGGGCATCTTGCAAATGAAAGTAGGAGCTGACTGATTAGACTGATTACAAGCCATTTGGTCAGTAGTCTTTAGAGAGGATTTCCAGTTGTGCAAATGAGGGTGGGAAATGCATTTATGCAGACTGCTTCATAAAACCACAGCAAATCAAACAAGAACAAATCCTGTGGTTTTCACAAGCCACTTGGAGTGTCCACCCAATTGAGCAATTTCACCACCACAAGACGTACACCTTCTGAAGAGGGCCATACAAAAAACATGGAGGATGATGATGAACAATGAAGAGGGCAACAGTGGTGACAAATAAAAAGAAAATTAATTTAAAAATAATCCTGAGTAAATATGGCAAAGTACTACTTGCCTTTTAGCTTTTCCAAGAGAACTTTTCTAGCCCTACTACACAGATGCCAGCTGAAAGAGAAGAGTAGCAGGGTACACCTGAGCATGCACAGTAGAAGGTGGGGTTTGAGATCCCACCAAAAAGTTATTTAGCTCTAGAATGTTCTGAAAATGGCTCTGCCAGACTCTATTAAAAGAGACTACAAAGAGACTACAAAAAGAAGAATTATGAGCAGCAACACACCACAGTGGGCTACAAAAAGAAGATTACAAAAAGAATAATTATAGGCAACAAAGCACCACAATAGGCACTACTTAGAAGCAAAGGTGTCATCTCATAATTACATCTCGTAATTCCATAATGAGATCAAGACTTCAGTACCAGACCTATCAAGTAGAAAATCACCTAGCACTCAGAAATTGTTTGGATTCCATATATCTCTGGGAAAAGGCCATCTTAATGGATCTCCCAACCTGCAGGGACATCACTCCTACCCTACAAGGATATCAAATATCACAAGGCAATGATCTTACTATGACAACAGCATCACTGAAAACTCCACTCAAAATCAGATCATCCTATGTCCACTTAACAGCAAAAAACAGGTTCCAAGGTATGTTCTGCCACATGTGTTGGGTCAATAATGTCCTAAATCAGCCCCAAGGGTGTCACAGTAGTCAGGAGGTCCCACCAATCCCAGTCAGAACAGACTTGATGTGATATTAAAGATCATAGCCCTGTTGTTTTCCAGCACCATCTCCAAGATCACCTCAGCCAGTTTGGGCAAGAAGGATGCTGGGCATCAGGATGGATGGTACATCAGCTAAATCCCTGTATTTCTTAGTGCCATTATCTTGCCCTTCCCTAACCTGGTATGTCCAACCTCCAGTGCCATTTCTTCCTCTGTCAGATTACATCAGCAAGGGTGAGGTTCCAGTTCTGGCTGGAGTTAAACATACTGTAATCTAGCAACAACTTGCTAGTTGCAAACCATGAAGCATTGTGCTTGACGGGGGCCGAGGGGTGGGGGAGAGACTGTAGGATTTCCAGACCAGTTGGATTGGGACCTATTTAGAAACTAATAAGCTGCCAGGATCCCAAGGCTGAAAAGTTAATCATGCACTTCTGTGGAGATGAGGGTGAATGTTTCTTGCCCCACCCCCATGGACATTACTTTAACCTTTGACTGGACCTCTTGGTAAGAGGAAATACAACTTTAATATCTTTGTTTGAATAGGAAAGACAATACTGCCCCCTCCCCGTTTGCAACAGTTAAGACTGCCTCTTTACTGTTAATGTGCCTTCTCATGAGAGGGAGAATTTAAAGAGATAGTACTTCATTTAGATCACCATTGGAGAGACAGTTAACTATTTCAACACTCCTCTTTCATACATATCCACATAAAATGGAGCTTATATATGGTAAATTATGGCCTGAGTCCTTACAGACATACTAAATATTTTGAATAAACTATTGAAAATTAATACCTGTGATTTTTTCTCTATTTGAGGACCAAGGAGAAATAACTCATCCTGCATGTCTGTAATATGTGAGGTTGCTTCCAAAATTTTGGTCAGACCAGAATGATAGCAAGTTCTATAAAAAGAAAAGAAAAAAAAAAGATAAAAGCAGTTAAAGTACAGACCAGAAAGTTGTAACTGACAAGATGTTACCTACTGCAAAACTTTAATTTCAGTCTTCTAAGTAAAATGCCTTCCTCTGCTCTTGTTGCAACAGGCCAACACTTATGTTCCTTCTGGGAATATATAAAGACAATGGCCATTTCTGCACGAGACTGTTATAGCGCTATGATTCCATTTTCAACATCCTATGGAATCCTGGGGTTTGCAGTTTCAGGAGGGGCCACCCAGTCCCTCCCGAAACCGCAAACCCCAGGATTCCATAGGATGTTGAAAGTGGAATCATAGCGCTATAACAGTCTTGTGCGGAAATGGCCAATATCAGGATAGTAAACAGTACAAACACTGGACTCAGAAGCAGTTATGTTCTTTTGGTCTTTACAGGCTTGCAGACAAGTATATCCCTTGCAAACCAGCAAGATTTAGCATTGGACTATGACCTTGGAGACCAGGGTTCAAATTGTTACTTGGCCATGGAAACCTACTGGGTGACCATGGGCGTGTCACACACTCTCAGCCCCAGAAAAAAAATGATAGTTTTTGCTTTGGGTGGCCATAAGTCAGAAACGACTTGAAGGCACACAACAACAACAACACGTAGATGCAAAAGCTTCCAAGGTTTGAAGTAAGAAGCCAAACTGACCATATGATATGACAAAAATGTTTATTTTTGTTAGATACTGTTATCTTTAGACTTCCAGATCAGTTTTCTTAAAAAAGGTGTGCTTGAGAGAGAATATATTTACCCATCTCTATTTCTTCTCTTGCAAAATCTGACAAAAGCTATCCTAGGATAATGATTTCAGGCAGCAGGGAATGTTGAATCTTACAAATGAAATGAATGAAACTAACCTTGGAAATGCCCCATACTAAGATAAGAATCTAGTGTATATAATGTAGAATGCCAAGTGGAAAACACCTTGTTCTTGTTTTTGAAATATGAGCTACTGCACGTGAGTGCTAACTACTCTGATTAGCAGTAGCTATCCAAGCTACTTTCCATGGTGGAGGATTTGTGTGCCCCTGTGAGGCAAGAAGCTATGGTAGCAGTGCTGCTATTAGAGTCTCCCATATCAGTCAGGCTTCTGCTGCAGAGTCAGGCTAAATGTGCCAACTAGCTATTGGCCAGCAGCAGTAGGTGGGTGGTATGGTGGGATGACACTGATAGAGAAAATGGCAGTGGTATCATAGAAAATGCTTGGTAGTAGAGCACAGCAGAAGGCAATGGTGAACCACTCCTGAAGCCTTCTCTTTTGAAAACTCTAGGATGAGATAATCCAACATCAGACAAGAGACAGTGCCAGAAGATGAGACTTCAAGGTCACAAGGCACTCAGTGAACTACTGGGGAAGATCAGAAGACAAGTACAAGTAGCTCTGTGGCTAACAATGCAACAGGACTCAAGCCAAAAGGATAGTCAGCTGTTGACATGCTCAGAAGTGAAAAGAAAGTCTGAAGCTGCACAACACATTATGGGAACATGGTATGTGAGAAGCATGAATCAGGGGAAGTTAGATATTGTAAAACAAGAAATGGAACGTACATACATTGCAATACTCAGGGAGAGCAAGCTAACGTGGACAGGAATAGAACATTTTCAGTCAGATGATTACAAAGTGCTTTACTCAGGAAATGAAAATCATAGAAGAAATGGGGTGTCATTAATAGTGAGGACATATATGGCAAAACAGTCAAGGGATATAATGCAAAGTCTGAAAAATAATATCAACAAGACTTCAGGAAACCTCATCGATATAATCCTAATCCCAGTTTATGCTCCAGCTACAGAAGCAGAACAGGAAGAAACTGAAAAGTTCTATACTGGATTCCAAGAGGAAATCAATCACACACCAAAACTGGACACATTGGTTATCATAGGTGATTGGAAAGCAAAAGCAGGATCAAAGACTGTAGAGTTTGGCCTAAGATCAAGAAACGAAGCAGAACAGTGATTTATTGAATTTTGTGAAGCCAACAGTGTGCGCATCACAAGCACATTTTTCAGGCAACCAAAGAGGTGCCTCTTTGTACGGACATGACCTGAAAGCTAATACAGAAATCAGAAAGACTACATAATTGGAAGCAGAAGATGGAGAAGTTCCATTCTCTCTTTAAAATAAACATGACCAGGAGCAAATTGTTGCACAGACCATCATTTGCTAACGTCAAAAATTAGAGTGAACCTAAAGAAGAATACAAAACCAAGTACTGCGCCAAAATAACAACCTGAAGAACATATCTTTAGAATTTAAAGATACTGCAAAATATTGATTTGCACTATTAAGCCTAATTGACTGGGAAGCAGAAGAATTGTGTGCAGGGATAAAGAAAACAACTTTAACAATTAAAGCAGAAAAATAGATGACTCCCCTCCACAAAAAAAGAAGAGCAAGAGATGTCTTCCACCAGATCTGAGAATTTAAAGGGAAAAGCAAGCAAGCGTGGGGTTGCTCTGTGACCATCAGGGTAACATACTACATGATCAAGAAGAAACAAAAAGACAATGAAAACACACAGTTTTGGAAAGCAAAGTGGAAGCTGCACTGAATAAAATAAAATAAAATAAAACAAAATAAAATAAAATAAAATAAACCAGACTCTATGATCCAGACTCCATAGTAATAGCTATCTATGATATCTCAGCACGATTACTGACAAAGCCCCCCATCTCTTTTCCAGGTGGTTACAGATATCTCCCTATACCTCTCGGTATCTATTCAAAGTTTTATCTTTTTTTTTTAATCTTTTAACAATATAGTGAGTTTATCAATTTGCATCAAATTATATATCCCATACAACCATTCATCTATTTCTGGCACTTTCTCTTTTTTCCAGTCTCTGGCAAATAATAATCTGGCTTTGGTTATCAAATATAAAAAGATTTTTCTATTTTGCTTCCCAATACATCCTTCAATTAGGTCAACCATGTTCAGCAAATAACATTCAGGTAGCATGGGGAAATTTGTATTTAACATTTTCGAAATTTCTATATGGATGTTTTTCCAGTATATTTTGGCTTGTTTGCAATCCCTCCAACAGTGAAAAAATGTCCTCCTTTCAGCCTTACATTTCCAACATTTCTCATTATTTCCTTTGTAGATCTTTGCAAATTTTGTTGGTGTTAGATAGCATCTATTATACATTTTATAATAATTTTCTTTAAATGCTTGATGGAAGGCATCTGAAGAAACCAGAATGGTTGACTAAAGAACTCTCAGCTGAGCTAAGAGTTAAGAGAAACATGTATAGGAAATGGAAGAAGGGGGAAACCACCAAAGAAGAATTTAAGCAAGTAGCTAGGAGATGTAGGGAGGAAGTCAGAAAGGCTAAAGCACAGAATGAGCTTAGGCTGGCCAGAGACATTAAAAACAATAAAAAGGGTTTTTTTAAATATGTCCGCAGCAAAAGGAAAAAGAAGGAGACAGTAGGGTCGCTACGCAGAGAAGATGGCGAATTACTCACAGGGGGGAGAGAAAAGGCAGAGCTACTTCACACCTTCTTTGCCTCCGTATTTTCCCAGAAGGATACAAGCACTCAACCTGGCGGTTGGGGAGCAGGGGAGGAAGCAGAGGAAATGAGGCACATAATAAGTAGAGAGGTGGTACAGGAATACCTGGCCGCATTGGATGAATTCAAGTCTCCTGGGCCAGATGAATTGCATCCTAGGATATTAAAAGAGCTAGCAGAGGTCATTTCGGAACCGCTTGCTATAATTTTTGAGAAATCTTGGAGGACAGGAGAAGTTCCAGCAGATTGGAGGAGAGCAAATGTTATCCCCATCTTCAAGAAGGGAAAAAAAGAGGACCCAAATAATTATCGCCCAGTCAGCCTGACATCAGTACCCGGAAAGATCCTGGAGCAGATCATTAAGCAGTCAGTTTCTAATCATTTAGAAAGCAACGCGGTAATCACGAGAAGTCAACATGGATTTCTCAAAAATAAGTCATGCCAGACTAATCTTATCTCTTTTTATGATAGAGTTACTAGCTTGATAGATGAAGGGAGTGCTGTGGATGTAGCATATCTCGATTTCAGTAAGGCCTTTGACAAAGTTCCCCATGACATTCTTGCAACGAAGCTAGTAAAATGTGGGCTGGACAGGGCTACTGTTAGTTGGATTTGTAATTGGTTGACTGACCGAACCCAAAGGGTGATCACGAATGGCTGCTTTTCGTCCTGGAGAGAAGTGACTAGCGGGGTGCCACAGGGTTCTGTCCTAGGCCCAGTGCTGTTCAATATTTTTATCAACGACTTGGATGAAGGAATAGAGGGCATGCTGATCAAATTTGCAGATGACACCAAATTGGGAGGGGTTGCTAATACGCCTGAGGACAGGATCAAAATTCAAAATGACCTGGATAGATTGGAGAGCTGGGCCAGGGCGAACAAAATGAAATTCAACAGAGAGAAATGTAAGGTCCTACACTTAGGCAGAAATAATGGAATCCACAAATATAGGATGGGGGACACGTGGCTGGATAGCAGTACGTGTGAAAGGGATCTAGGAGTCTTCATAGACCACAAGCTGAACATGAGTCAGCAGTGTGATGCGGCAGCCAAGAAAGCCAATGCAATTCTTGGTTGCATCAATAGGAGTATGGTGTCTAGATCGAGGGAGGTACTGGTACCACTCTACTCTGCTTTGGTTAGACCCCATCTTGAATACTGTGTCCAGTTCTGGGCACCCCAATTCAAGAAGGATATTGACAAGCTGGAGCAAGTCCAGAGGAGGGCAACCAAAATGGTGAGAGGCCTGGAAGACATGCCCTATGAGGATAGACTTAGAGAGCTGGGGACGTTTAGTCTGCAGAAGAGGAGGTTAAGAGGGGACATGATAGCAATGTTTAAATATTTGAAGGGATGCCACGTAGAGGAAGGAGGGGACTTGTTTTCTGCTGCTCCAGAGACCAGGACAAGGAGCAATGGATTCAAGCTGCAGGAAAGGAGATTCCACCTGAACCTCAGGAAGAACTTCCTGACAGTCAGGGCTGTCCGGCAGTGGAATCTGCTGCCTCGGAGTGTAGTGGAGTCTCCTTCCTTGGAGGTTTTTAAGCAGAGGCTTGATGGCCATCTGTCGGGATTGATTTGAGGGTGTTCCTGCATGGCAGGGGGTTGGACTGGATGGCCTGTGTGGTCTCTTCCAACTTTGAATTTCTATGATTCTATGATTCTATGATGTTTTGTGAAATTCAGATTTTCCCATGTTTTTTCCTTGTTTTGTAATTCAATTGGATCCCCAACATTCCGAGCCCATTTAACCATCGTATTTTTAATTGCTTCCTGCTCCAGTTCCCATTTTAATAATACTTTATAAAATGTTGATGTTGGAGAGGATGTCAAGAAATTGATGTTGGAGAGGATGTCAAGAAATTGGTACATATATGCATATGTGGTGGAATTGCAATAAGATAATGGAGTTTTGGCAAAAGGTTTTTAAAGAGATAAAAGAGATTATAGGAGCAGATATACCAGTATGTCCAAATATTGCATTGTTATCTATATATGATAAGGTTGAGTGTACTCAAGTAAAGAAAGAATTAATAACAAATTTGTTAACTGCAGCGAGATTAATAATAGCAAAAAAATGGAAAGCAAATGAAAAATTTCAAATAGAGGAATGGTATAACGAAGTGTGGAAAATCGTAATTAATGATAAACTAACATGTAGAATTAGGTTTATGAAAGGTTTGGTTAAAGGGAATGATTTTGAAGAAATTTGGAAAATATTTTTGGATAAAGTTCTGAAAAGAGATAGTAATACTACCCTGTCAAAAGAAGAATGGCAATTTTGGAAAGTGGATTAAATAAAAAGTTGGCTCTGGGGGGTGGGTATTTTTTAGTTTTAGTTTTGTTTTTCTTTTATGTTGTATATTTTGTAATTCTTAGTAGGTGTGTGTGTTAAACTTGTGATTTATAGATTTAAAAAGGATAAGTGATGTCAATGTTTTTTTAAAAAAAAAAGTTAAAAGAATTAACAATAGAAATAGATTAAAGGGGATGTGAAAAATATTGAATTAAATGTGAAATTATAATAGTTGAACAGATTTATAAATTTAAGGGTAAAGGTGCAAAATAACAATGAAAGTTAGTATTGCTTAAGAGAAGAGAAAAAAAGAAAAAGAAAAAAAATTATTTTTTTTTAATTCACTATTATGTATATCACATGGTGTTTAATTTTTTTTTCTTGTTTTGTATTTGTGATTTAGTTATATAATTAATAAAAATTTAAAAAAATTAATAAAAAAATAAAAATAAAATGTTGATGTTAACTGTTTATCTCCTCCGTCCAAGATAACATCTAAGTCTGTCTTTTCATTATTTATCTTCTCTTCCCTACAGTTCTGATTGAATCTAGAGAGCAAGCGAGCGTATAGGAACCATGTACAATCAAACCCTTCTTCCAGGAGTTCCTCTCTTTTCTTAAACATAAATGTGCTATCTTCAAATTTTGCCCATTCTTTATAAGTTCACCACCTCTGAATTTTAAGCTCATCTCTGTGAAAGACTTCTATAGGAGATATCCATTGAGGGAGCTTGGAGCATAATCACTCCTTAAACTTTTTCCATGTAAAATATAAAATTCTCCTTAAGGGGTGCTCAAAAAATTCTTTTTGTGGTTGTTTTTTTGAATACCATAGATAATAATGCAAACCATTATCAATACCTGCTCTTTGGAAGAACAAAATTTTACTATGTTCTAATCTTATCCAATCTGTAAACCAGCACAAAATATTAGTATGTAGATAGAGAGCCTAAGATCAGGGAATCCTAGTCCCCCTCTTTGTCTGACATCAGTCATGGAAGTCCATTTAATTCGAGGTTTCTTCCAGCCCAAATAAAGTTAGTAACCTCTTTCTTCGATCGTTTGAAGACATCAACCTTTATTATTAATGGAAGGTTCTGGAAAAGAAAATTAATTTGAGGTAATAACATCATTTTGATTGCAGAAATTCTTCCCAAAAGGTAGAGCTTTAGTTTCCCCCAAGATTCCATCTCTTTTTTTTTATCTCTTTCCATTTCTTATCATAATTATTAACAACCAAGTCTTGATTGTTCTTTGTTAACCAAATCCCCAGATATTTAATCTTCTTTTCTATTTTAAATCTAATTTTGCTTTGTAGGCCTTTCTCCTCATCTGACATCATATTCTTAGTTAACAGAGCTGTTTTTTCGTGATTAATTTTGAAGCCTGATAGGTCCCCGAAGCCTTCTAGCATCTGACTTAAAGAATCCAGAGGACACAACGGGTCTTCTAATATAATGATAAGGTCATCAGCGTAAGCTCGTACTTTCAATTCCATTTTGCCAGTCCTAGCCCCTCTTATACCTTCATTTTGTCTAATCTGAATCAAGAAGACTTCTATAATAATTAGAAAAAGTAACAGCGAAAGGGGACAGCCCTGTCTGGTACCTCTTCTAATCTTGCAAGATTGGTTTTTTCAGAGTTAATAATTATCTGGTTGTGTTGATCAGTATATAATGCTTTAATCCAATTTAAGAAATTATTACCACAGCTCATTCTTTGGAGGACTGCAAATAAAAACTGCCAGGAAACATTATCAAATGCTTTTTCCATGCCAAGAAAGATTAGGCCTAGTTACTTCTTTTTATAAGATTCAGCATAATGGATTACATTCAGAATAATTCTGATGTTATCTTTTACATGATGGCCTAGTAAGAAACCAACATGATCTTCCTGGATCCAATCTGATAATACTTTTTTCAGCTTCTCTGCAAGAATCTTTGTAAAAATCTTATAGTCGACATTAAGCAAAGAGATCGGCCTGTAGCTTGATAATAGTTTAGGATCTTTTCCTTCTTTTGGGATCAAAGTCACATTAGCTGACTTCCATGATTCAGGAATTTCTCCAATGATGAGTTGATTTATAATTTCATGAAGAGGGTATATAAGTTCCTTTTCAAAAACCTTATAAAAAGTAGCTGAAAACCCATCTGGACCAGGGGCTTTCCCTGGTTTCAGTTTTTTAATTGTTTCTGAGATTTCACTTAAAGTGATTGGTCTATTAAGTTGGTCCAATTGTTCTTCAGTTAATTGTGGTATATTAATTTCTTTTAGATAATCCGTGATTCTTTGGGAGGCATTGTCATGCTTTATTCCATCTGCATATAAATTGGAAAATATTGATGAAAGACTCACTTTATTTCTTCTTGTTCTTGTATCATTTTATCTCCAATTCTTACTTCTGTAATTATTCTTTTTTTCTTTATCTTTTCCCAGTGTACGTGCTAACTATCTACCAGGTGTATTAGCTGACTCAAAGTAGTGATGTTTCATGTATAACATTTTTCTGTCCATTTGTGATTCAAACAGAATTGCATGTTGTTTTAGTTTAGTATACGTAACTGGAAAATAAAAGAACTTGATGGGGAAAAAAGCACTTAGGAGAAATAAATGGCATATCAATAGAGCTGTCTCAAGCAGTAGAAAAAGAATCCACTCAAATTCTAACTAAAATCTGTCAATAAATATGGAAAATAAAATAATGCCCCACAGATTGGAAACAGATATATAACTGAATATCAAAATCAGGCATGTCCATGTTGTTATAGTTCCAGTATCTATGCATGGTTGTGAAAGGGGGACAGTGAGGGAGAAAATCAGCTCATTTGAAATATGTTGCTGGAAAAGAGTTCTATAGATAAATAAATAGGTCCTAAAGCAAAGCAAATCTGAACTCTCCCTAGAAGCCAAGATGACTAAACTGTCATTCTTTGGCTGTATCAAGGAGACATAACTCGGCAAAAAACCCAACAATGCTTGGCAAGGAAGATTGTAATAGGAAAATAGGAAGATCCTGCTGCAAGTGGATAGACTCAAGGAAGCCACAGCTGTCCTAATTTGCAAGAGCCAAGGTGTCAATGCCAAGGCCTGGCGGGCAGCCAAGAGAGCCGGCAGATAAGGCAGGCAATAAATAAAAGAGTTTTACTTCAGCAGAACGGTAATGAACAGAAAAGGCAGGCAATAAATCAAAGAGCTTTTGCAGCGAGGAGATTCCCTGGCGGTTACGTCACAGCCAGGCAAAACAGCAAACAGTCCACGTACCACAGAGTTTGTTTTAAGCAAGAGGAGTTTCCAGAGCCGGTCCAAGTTCAAAGGGAGACGACACTCCATCAGGTTGGGCAGCGTTCCAGAAGGTAAGGTAAGGGTCCACACTAGCCCAGCAGGTACACCCAAAATGGACGGTTGTGAGCCGACAAAGACCCAAGGCTGAGTGAGTGCTTTTATAGGCAGGCTCTCCCCCCCAGGTGCTATCTCAGCTGGAGCCTGATTGCTTTGCGTTTTCTACTTAAACGCTCTGGCCTCCTGAGAGCACTCTTTTGCCCCCGATGCTGCTGGTACGTTGGCACCTGCTCCTGAATCTCACTATCTGACTCTTCTGGCTTGGCTGGCTCTGTACTATCTGACTCTTCGGGCTTGGCTGGGGCTACTGGAGCCAAGGGCTCTGTGTCCGGGGCAGCCTCTGGGGTGGGCGCTGCTGGTGCCTCAAAGTCCTCTGGTTCAGAATCCGAGCTTGTGTCCTGGAGTGCCAGGGTCCTGACACAAGGATACACAGTATTTACTAATGAATGGCTTTTTACTAGATGCTGGGGACTGAATAAAAGAAACCCACACTGGATCAGAAGGTCTATCTAATACAACATTCAGATCAATGGCCAACCAGTAACTTACAGAAACCTGCCAGTGAGTGCACGATGGGGCCTTATGCACATTCATGTTATAATCTTTACATAATATTTGCTAACATGTCTGCTTTAAACTAATTTAAATTTATCAATAACCACAAGCAGACAACTTGTGCACATTAATGCAATTTTAATTTTTTTAAAAATGTAATTAAAATATTTATATCCCACACAATACCCTGGAACTTCAGGGTGATGTGCAAATAAAATCATTTAAAAAATTTTAACAGTAAAATAATTTCAGTGAACTAGAAGCTTACTGAACAATTTTCACTTGTGCTAAAATAAAGCCAGCATTGGCACCCATCAGGTCTCCCAGGGCAGTACACTCCACTCCACACTCCCAATAGGAAAATTCCCAATTACATACAAGGCAAAATGCAATCTATTAGACAGCTAGAGCCACCAGTATCTAGATTAGAAGTAAGACATCCTCCCTTTCTTTTTCTCTCTGAATATTTAGGGATGCATTATGGATATGTCTGAAGTATGGTATAGAAGATGTTTGGTTAAAAATATCTTTGGCCTGTTGATTTAAAATATTGCCTATTTCTTCTTGACACTGAAAGTTTGTCCAAGTGCACTTTTGGGAATGTTGGTGCTATGGCGTTACCTTTCTTCTTAATAGTGGTGTACCTAGGCTCAGCAGCATCTGGGGCAAGTGCAGAATGTGCCCCTCTGTGCTGCTGCCACTGCTGCCCCCACAAATGGGCCAGGAAGGACAAGGGGGTGAGTTGGCATGGAAGGGCATCGGGGTAGTGGGCGGGCGCGAAAGTGTGTGAGGAGGTGGCGAGTGGGCATGAAAGTGCATGGGAGTGTGGGGTGGGCATGGAAGGCAGGTGCGAAAGTGCACAAGGATGTGGAGCGCAGGCATGGAAGGGCACAGTGGGGTGGCGGGTGGGTATGGAAGTGAGTGAGGAGGTGGTGGGCAGGTGCAGAAGGGCACAGGGGTGGGTACAAGAAGGTGGTAGGTGGGTGTGGAAGGGTGCAGGGGTGGCTGGTGGGTGCAGAAGAGCATGGTGGGGCAGGCGGATGCAGAAGGGCACGATGAGGTGGCAGGTGGGTGTGAAAGTGCACAAGGAGATGGTGGGCAGGTGCGAAAATGTGCGAGGAGATGGCAGATGGGAGCGGAAGGGTGCAAGGAGGAGTCAGGTGGGTGCAGAAGGTGGCAGATGGGCATGTAAGGATGTGGGAAGGTGGCAGACAGGTGTGGGAAGGCTTGGGAAGGTGGTGGGTGCGTGTGAAAATGTGCAAGGAAATGGCGGGCGGGCACGGAAGGGCGCAGGGGATGACAGCTTTTGCACTCCCCTGGAAATGGTGCCCAGGGCATGTACCCCAGTTGCCCCACCTTAGATCTGCCTCTGCTGCTTAATTATTGTCAAATTGTACTTTTTGTATATCATTGGCATTTGACCTATTCTTTACAGGGTTTAGAACAAGACTCTGTCATTCAATTGACTGAAACAGGAGCCAAGTTAAATCATGACTTTGGTCCTATCACTTTCACTGGTCTCCTCTAAATATCGGCAAGTCTCTCACTCACCACTTCATTTATCGTTCTTACCTGTCCCTCATGGTTTTTTCTTTTGTTGATTGCAGTATAGTTGAAAAAGTTTTTATGAATTGCAGGTAAGCATTGGGTGTGACGTAGTAGTGTCTTTTAGTTTCTTTCAAGTACTTTTCAATTATCACAGATACATTTTTGTGAATGTTAACACACACATCAACAAACACATTTCTGAAATCCTGGTAAGATATATAATAATGAAAAGATTGTATTTATGCATTGTACATTGCTGTTTAAGAACATTTGGCTTGTAATGTTTTAAGTAGTTCCCTGAAAGAGCTGCTGTAATTGTTGCTGCACTCATCTGCAACTGTTATTCTAGAAGTTAGGCCCTTTCCATTCCACCCTCCCAACTTGCCATAGGGATAGAAGAAGGACAGGGCTCCAACAATGCTTATGCACAATGTTGTCGTGGTCTCGTCCTTCCCCTGTCCTCAGGCGGTGCAATCACACTGCAAATCACTGACATGTTTTTCCCATCAATGACTGGCAATGGTGCCACCATCCTGCTGCACACCTGGACTTACTTGTCTGCAGAGGTCCTGGAAGTGCAATGGCTGTGCTTCCTGCCCCAGTGCAGCCTGGGAGAGTACCTGGCTGCAATGCGGTAGGAAGAGGCATTGCCATCTCACTTCCTGAAACATGGAGGCAGCTGGTACAGAGGAGAGTGCTCATGTTGTGCTCTCCTCCCAGCAGGTCTGACACTGGGACCCACATTGGATGTCTCCGTAACCAAGTAAGATGAGGAAAAGGCCTTACCCTCCATGGCCAGTTAATAATCAAAGCCAGGATAAACAAAAAGGGGGAAAGACAGCAGAGATGAGGACAACCTAGCCAACCATGGGAGTGAATTCCACAACCTAGGAAAAGACATTGCAAAGGCTCTCTCCCATGTCTTCACCAAATGTTCCTCTAATTGTGGTGGGGCTGAAAGAAATTGAGGAGTTGGTACTTACGTGAACGATCATTCTGGGATGACAGGAGGAGCAATCCACCATGCATGGGTTGATCCTCGCACCAGCATTACTCAGGAGTTGTCCTCGAGCCAGATGAAAAACCGTTTAACCGACTCCTGTCCCTCTCCAGCCAGTTTCCTTTCTCTAGCGTACCTAATGGAATTCCTATTTTCCTCCACCACTCTATTTGTGTATATATTTCCTTTTTTTCTTCTTTATTTTTTTTTTAGTGGTGGGTGTGGATTGCACCTCCTGTCATCCAAGAATGATCGTTCACGTAAGTACCAACTCCTCATTCTCGGGCTGACAGGAGGATCAATCCACCATGCATGGGACCTTCCCAAGCTGAGTCATGGGTGGGATTACTCTATAACTGCCTGCAGCACCTGGCGCCCAAAAGCTGTCTGGGCTGATCTGTATTTATCAAGTTTATAATGTTTAATAAACGTAGACACTTCCTTCCATCCAGCCGCATTGCAAACATCCTCCAGAGAACAGGAGGAACTGTAAGACACTGATGTTGCCATTGACCTAGTGGAATGAGGGCATACGTTCTGTGGACATGGCTGCTTTGCATAGTCATAGCAAATGAATATACAAGATTTGATCCAGGCCGCAATGACTGCCTTACTTGCTCGTTGACCCAGCATCTTCGGCTGAAACGACAGTAGTAATGCCTCCGAGTGACGGAACTCTTTAGTTCTTGTAATATACGCTTTCACAGCCCATCTTACATCCAACTTATGCCACTTTTTCTCCAACGGATGGACTGGATTCGGGCAAAAAGTCAGCAAATGAATTGACTGATGTTTCATTGTTGCCATCATGCATTTAGGTAGGAAAACTGGATCGAAAAATAGAATAAGCTTATCTTGCTCAAACTTACACAAGTTCTCATTTATTGACAGGGCCACCAACTCTGACACCCTTCTAGCTGACATTATAGCCAATAGGAATGCTGTTTTAAAAGATAGCAACCTCAACGAAACCTCTTTCATAGGTTCAAACGGGGGTTGTGTCAAAGCATTTAATGCCAGATTCAAGTCCCATGACGAAAATCTGTATATAGTGGGGAAAGAGGACAAAGTAGCTCTCCTGAGAAAACGTTTGATGTGAGGGTGTCTTGTATAGGAGTCACCATCCTCTGACATAACTGATGACAATCCGCTACTTGTCTCTTCAATGTGTTAGGGCGGTATCCTTTTTCGAAACCGTCCTGAAGAAATTGTAGTATCTGTGGGACGCCCACCTCCGATACTAGAATGTTATTCTCCTCACACCATTTGCAGAAAACTTTCCATGTCCTATCTTATATGTTCCGCATGGACTCCCTACGCGAACTCAGAATAGTGCCAACCACTTTATCTGAGTAACCCTTTTGCGTTAACAACCTCCTTTCAATCGCCATGCAGCCAAACTCAACCACTTTGGGTCCGGATGACTCACTGGACCCTGTGTTAATAGGTCTGGTATCACTGGTAACTTCCACCGTGGCCCCTGTGCCATTTCTAACAGCAGGGGAAACCATGGTCTCCTTGGCTAGTGTGGAGCAATAAGCACCACCGAAGCTCTCTCCATGCGGACCTTCAGCAGCACTCTCTGTATGATCCGAATCGGCGGGAATGCATAGTGTGTTCCAGGAGGCCACTTTACTGACAACACATCGTGTGCCTCCACTCCACTTTCTCCAGTGATGGAAAAATACCCTTTTAGTTTGGCATTTCCTCCAGTGGCAAATAAGTCCACTCGTAAAGGCCCAAAACGTGCTTTTATTTCTCGGAATACCTCCCTGTTTAGGGATCACTCCCCCGGATGCAGCCAATTTCTGCTCAGGTAATCCGCTTGTGTATTCAAGTCCCCTTTCAGATGAACCGCTGTAAGTGATGTTACATTCTGCTCGGCCCATCGGAAGAGACGGGTAGACTCTAACAACAGGGGCGCCGAGTGCAATCCCCCTTGCTTGCAAACATATGCCTTCACAGTCATGTTGTCCCTAAAGATTTTTACATGACGGTTTTTCACCAACCGGACACATTTCTGAAGAGCCAGACAGACCGCCTTCAACTCCAGGTAGCTGATGTTGAAGCGCTTGTCTAAAATCATCCAGCATCCCTGCACCGCATAACCTTCGCAATGGGCTCCCCAACCTGAAAGGCTTGCATCCGTTGTAACATGCACCATGTCTTGCTTTTGAAAAGGTACTCCCATATTCACATTCTTGTCTCGCAACCACCAAGTCATTTCGTTTCAGATATGACATGGAACCTCCACTCTGTAGTGTTTCCATATTCCTATTGCTAATTGATGTTTCATCAGTAGCCTCTGCAGAGGCTTTGTATGGAAACTCCCCCATTCTACCAACTGTGTCGTGGAGACAAGGAGTCCCATCACCTTCGCCAGGTTCATTACATCTGCAGACTTGCTCTTCTGCAAACTGCAAACTGCCCTGTGTAATTTCTGTAATCTCTCTGTGGAAAGGAATAGCGTCCCTTTCGATGTATCTATTATCGCCCCTAAGTGCTTCAGCACCCTTGTTGGGGTCAACATGCTTTTCTCATAATTCACTAGGAAACCATAATCTGAAAGCGTTTGTATTGTTAACTCTAAGTCTTTCCTCAACTTGTCCTGCACATGTGCCTTCAGCAGAATATCGTCTAAATATGGGTAAATAGTTACCCCCTGCAGCCACAGGAAGGCTTTCAACGGAACTAACACCTTGGTGAAGACCCGTGGTGCTGATGCCAGACCAAAAGGTAAGGCCCTGCACTGATAGTGACCCTCCTTGTAGCTGAATCTTAGGTATCTCCGGTCGTCCAAACACATGGGGACATGGAGGTAGGCCTCCTTAAGATCTATTGATACCATATAGTCCCCCACCATTAAGTTGTCTCTTATTGTTTGCAAAGTTTCCATCTTGAACTTCCGATATTCTACGAACTGATTGAGATACCAAAGATTCAATACCGGCCTGTATTTGCTGTTTGGTTTTGGCACTACAAAGAAGATCGAGTACACTCCCTTGTACCACTGATCTTGCGGGACCTCCTCTATCGCCCCAATTTCTAGTAAATGTTTTATTTCCTGATGTACCACCTGTCCTTTGTCTCCCTTCTGAACAGGAGATGGAAGATATCTGTCTTTTGGACCCGTATGGAAAAATATTCTGTAACCCTGTGTCACCACCTTCAGCACCCATTTGTCTGATGTTATTCGAACCCATTTGTGTCCAAAGTCCAGAAGTCTTCCCCCCACTTTCTGCTGTTTGTCAGTATTGTGTCTTTCCTCGCTTGGGGTTGCCCCCAAGCTTTCCCTGTCCTTGCCTATTGCTCTGGTACTGCCTTGAGAACTGAGGTCTTGGCCTGTTCCACTGGAACCTTCCTGTTCTATATTCAGAATTCCTTCCTGTCCATGCATAAGATCTTCCTCCACGAAAGGAGTAACTATTGTTCCGGTAAGGCTTCCTTTCTACCTTTCTCTTCTGACTCATGGGCATTACCTGCTTCTTCTCTTTTGTTTCCACTAAAACTTTCTCTAAAGCTTTTTCTCCAAACAGCAAATCTCCATGGAATGGAATGAAAGCCAAGTAAGTACGCGACTTCGGGTCTGCCTCCCAGTGACGTAGCCACAGTGAACATCTCGCTACCGTCACCATATTGATATTCCTCGCAGCATATTTTGCTGCATCCAGACCCGCGTCTGCCACGTATTTTAGGACTCTCTGTATCCTTTCCACTGCCTTTACCAATTCCTGCATACTTAAGTCTTGTGTGTCCAGTATATCCTGTGCCCACAAGACACCTGCTCTAGCAAATATTGATGCAGCGGTGGATGCTTTGATCGCGGCCACTGCCGCCTCATGTGCCTTTTTAAGGGATGACTCTGCCCTGCTCTCATCTACCTCTTTCAACTGAGTGTCCCCCTCCCTTGGGGCAATGGCACCCGAAACTAAACCTGCAATTGGAGCATCCCCCGGGGGCACTTTAAGAAATTCTGGCTCCTCCTTTACAAAAGAATATATCTGCTGTCCTGCCGCCCAACCTCTTCTAGTGTTTCCTTGATTGGACCACTGTGCCACGATAGCTTCCTTAAACAGACCTGGCATTGGAAATTGTCGCCTTCTTCCTAAGTACTGCTGCTACTCTAGACTCCTTATTATTTTCCTTGTCTGTTGAGTCAGTATCATTGTCTAAACCTAATGTTAAAAGGACTCTTCTCAAAGTACCTTTAAACAATTGTGCTTCAAACATTCTTCCTGTATCAGTAGTTTCATTGTCCTCATCCTCTGAGTATTGACTATCCTTGTCCTGCCATTCTAATCCTTCCTCCTGATCTATCTCCTCATCTGTAAGAATTATCTCCTCCATGATGGGCTGCCTCAGCTCCCTACATATGCTTGCAGTCCCTTCTTTCACTTGGCCTATCTTTCTACTTGTGCTTGGTCTCTCATCCTGCTCAACTCTCCTCTTTTTCGGTTGATGTTGTTCCACAGCATCATTTTGCTGTCCTATCCTCTTATTTGACTTCTGTATATCTGGGCGGTCTACCTCGCCCCCTAGTGGTTGCTGCGTATGTACTTGGCTATCCGTCATCATGGTATTATTCCCTGTTTGTCTAATCCAACTCATTAATCCTTGCATAGCCAATTGACCTCCATACTCAGTGGGGTTGCAGCTGACAGGCATATTTTGATTAATCAGCATTGTGTGTAATTGCGTTGTTACTGCCTCTTTAATCATATGTTGTATTTCATTTCGGATATCTCCACAAGAATGTTGCCTTTGACTAGGCATCACACTGTACCAAGACTCCACAGGATCATTTATTGTGTCCTGTCGCCGCTGTGAAGCATTGGCTAGCCAGGCTGCCATAAATTGAGTAAATACAATTGGCAAGCCTGTCATCCCTGGCTGATTAGCTGTAGGAGCCAGTGAACTCGCCTCTGGTGCTGCTGCCACTCTGCGCACGTCCGTAGACGCTGCCCGTCTGGTAAGCGTAATGGTGTTTCCTTGTTCTGCCACACTCAAAATGGTGTCTGAACTGCCAGGAGGAGTGGTCAGCTCCCGCGATGCCATCTTAGAATTCTTCTTTTCAAGATGGCATCCCGCACTCTCAGCGGTAAGTTTCTGAGTGCCTGGGACTAATTTCTGGGACATTTTACCCCCGGAATTGTCCCCTTTCTTTACCTTTCTTTCAAATTTCTTGTTCACTACCTTCTTCTCTCCCACCTGTTTCAAAGTGGCTACTTTTGCGTTGTCTACCTCACTGTCACTCGAGGTTAGAAAAATCTTTTTAAGCTCCGCAGCACCGTCGTTGTTACCGAATCGCTGCGTCTTATTTTGTGGCCATTCGCCCCTTTCTCCTCGCTCGAAACTCGCTTTGCAGCAGTTTTAGGAGCGGGAGTTACTGTTAGGGTGTCCGAGCCCAGCATCTCTGCAGTGCTACGGACCACTTCATAAGGCACCGACTTGCCTTTCCCATTCTTTTCATACACCGTTTCTGATGCCATTATCTTTTGCCACTGTTCTATGTATTTTTCTCTGTTCCAATCTATTGATTTCCCCTGATTTGCCAGAGAGGGACAAACTACGTGTTGCTAGCATGCAGGAGAAAAACAAAACTGGCTGGAGAGGGAAAGGAGTCGGTTAAACGGTTTTCCATCTGGCTCGAGGACGACTCCTGAGTAACGCTGGCACGAGGATCAACCCATGCATGGTGGATTGATCCTCCTGTCAGCCTGAGAATATCCAAATATCCAAGGATCTTAAACCTCAGGCAGGCTTTAGTTGGTGATAGTCTATTGAATACTCTTGACCCAAGCTGCATGGGGCTCTTTAAGTCACAATCAGCACTTTGAATTGTGCTCAGAAATGCACTGGTACCCAGTGAAGCTGTTTCAACAGGGCAGTAGTATGTTTCCTATCATCAGCCCTAGGTCCAACATTTTGAACTACTGCAGTTCAAGAACAGTTTTCAGAAACAGTGCCACACAGAATGTGCAGTAATCCAAATAGGATTTAGTCAAGGCATATGTTACAGTGACCAGATCTCCAGGAACAGCACAACTGGCACACTCCTGGCCACCAATGAAACCTGGGCCTCCATGCTCAGTCCAGAGGTATATCCAAACTATGATGAACTTGAGATTTCAAGAGGAGTGTTAACCTCATCCAACATTTGCTGAATCCCCATTCTTTGATCTACCCTTAACTACCAGCAAAATCTCTGTCTTCTCTGAATGAAACTTCACTTTATTGACTGACAATACACATTGGTTTAACACCCAGTGAGCTTCCTTGGAATTAGATGGCATGAAGAGATAGGCCGTTTCCACACTACACTGTTATAGTGTAGTCTTGAAAGCACATATACATACATGTTGATGACACCTGACTGTATGGCCATTTCTGCACTACACTGTTATAGTGCTATTATTCCACTTTCAATATCCCATGGAATCCTGGAGTTTGCCGTTTAGGGAAGGGAATTTAGAGGGCCTCAGTAAACTACAAACCCCAGAATTCCACAGGATGTTGAAAATGGAATAATAGCACTATAACAGTGTAGTGCGGAAATGGCCATACAGTCAGGTGTCATCAACATGTATGTATGTATATGTGCTTTCAAGACACCTGTTAACTTATGGTGACTCCTTGAATTTTATATGGCATTCTTAGGCAAATACTACTCAGAGGTGGTTTTGCAAGTTCCTTCATCTGAAATATAGTATACAGCACCTGGTATTCATTGGCGATCTCCCATTCAAGTGCTAACAAGGGCTGATGCTGCTTAGCTTCCATGATCAGACAAGATCTGGTGCCAGCATACTTGACCCCAAAAGTCTGGATAACCTCTCCCAGCAGTTTCTGATAGATACTGAATAGCATGAGAAACAGAACTGAGCCTTGAGAGACTACATAGGCCAGTACCCAGATGGCCAAACAGAAATCAACAACCAATCACGTCTGGATTTGCTCCTCTAAGATGGTTTGGAACCACTGCAGAACCCCAAATTACATCCCAGAGAGGTGGCACAAAAGGATACTGTGGTTGATGGTACTGAAAGTTGCCAAGACATATTTTAGATTTGCGTAATCAGTTACAATAATGCATGCAAGATTTGAATTTATCATCCAGGCCTCATTAGTTAAGACAACAATAAAATGTTATAGTTTACAGCAGAAATGTAAATAATGTACCAAAACCATACCTCACTTCCAAGTGTATCATCATAACTAAAATAACTTTTTGCCACATGGCAAAGGGCTTCTTCAGGCCAGTCTTCATACCAATCAACTGTACAGCAGTTAACAATAGCAGGATATGCCCGGCAACGCTGACGAAAGACCATTCCTGCAGGACTTATTGTCAAAGCTACATGAAGATTACTATGTACCCTCTGAAATAAAGACATAATTCTGAGTGAAAACTGCAGTAAGGTACATCATTTTTGAAAATATTCTATTTTCAAAATATTATATTTTGGACTTCAATCTTAATTGGGAGTAAACTTATTATTTAGTATAAACATGCTTACATTGCACCATAAATTATTCAGTTTATCTCTGTGTGTCCTTTCTTTGCTTTGAGGCATTGAATCCGTTCTATTAAAGATAGAAGGTAAATTTATTTATTTCCAAAATGGGGAGATCCCAATAAGGGGTCCAGGACTCAGAATTGCTGACAATCTCCTCATAGGTTAATGTTGCAATGCATCACTAATTTATCTCAACCAATTGTTTTTCCCAGCAAGCAAAATGATTGGGCTGTCACCTAGTAAGTCAGTTAGCTGATGAACCATTTAGTGTCATGTCTTGGTTGTGCCGTGGCCAATAAAGATATATCCTTTTTTACCCCAAACTACAACTTGTCCTCGTCCATTATTCCTCTCTTCTGAGCAACTGTACACCTGCATGCGAGGCTGCTAAATGCATAATCGGTGCTAGCAAATGTTGATAATGAGCTCTAAAAACTGCTGATTTAATTTAATAGCAGAAAGCAGTTTGCTTCAGTTTTTAGATGGAAACATTTCATAGTAATATCAGAAATATTTTTTCTCAGATCTTTTAGAAACAACTTTCACTTAAAATACATCGGTAAATCCTCTTAATTATATCAGTGCTCTTGCCTCCAATTTATTATTTATGCTCAACAAAGCTGCCTTGCATTTCTAAATTTAAACTGCAGCAGTTGCATGTAGATCAGGAATGAGGAATGTGTGTTTCTTACAGTTCTTCTTCGTGGTCTCTGTGCCTTCATACACTAGGAGCTTTAGCGCCTGCGCGGTAGCGTTCGGAAACTTCTAGAGCTTGTTCGCTTGGCGGGAACCCCTCCCCCACGCCGGTACTGCGCATGCTCCTCCCGCCGAGCAACGGTCTCTCCTCAGTTCTTTCTCGTCCGCCGCCGCGTACGGAAGGTTCTTAGTTTGTTCCTCTCACGTCGTGCTTGGCTTGCTGTTTTTCACGGTTTTACGGACTTTCGGACTGTCTTTGACCTCTCTTCGGACTCCCCCTTCGGTTTTCGTCTTTTTGGATTTCGGAGTTTGGCGTTTCTTCGTCTTATGTCCGCGCTCTTTAAGAAGTGCGTGTCCTGCGGCCGCAAGGTTGCCCTCAACGACGGCCATAAGGAGTGTCTCTTCTGTTTGGGCGAGTCCCACAACATCCGGACTTGCCCAATTTGCAGGGATTTTCTCCCCAAACTCTTCGCAACCGCTCCGCGAGACTCAAATCTTATTGTTGGGAACAGTCTCTGCGGGCGATAGACGAGACCTCCACTTCCAAGATGGCCGACAAGAAGACGACCACGCCATCGACGGTATCGGCGGCTGCCGTTCCGTCCACCTCGTCGGTATCGGGCTCGGTACCGCGAAAACGCCGATCTCGGCGTTACCGAGGATCCCGAAGCTGTCGGCGGCTGCCAAGTCAGCGAAAGGATCCTCGACGGCGAGGAAGGCTGAGGCTCCCCTTACGGAGACGCCTGCAAAAAAGCGCCCTGCTCCGGACGGAGGCAAGGGCAAGGAGAAGGAGAAGAAGAAGAAGAAGAAGGAAAAGAAGCGCTCCCCGGCTGGGGACGCTCAACCTCCTACTCCTCCTCCTACTCAGCAGCCTTCCAAAGGGCGAGGCGAGTCCGTCGACCTCTCGGAGGATGAGATCGAGGACGTTCCCCAACAGCGCCCGGACTCGCCTGTGGCAGACCCTCCAACCCTGGTGGAGGAGCGCCACCGCCCTCTAGCCGTCGCAGGTCGGCCGACCTGCAGCAGAGAGAGCCCTCTGCTTCTCCGGAGCGGTGTTCGACCTCCTTCAGGTCCCGGTCCCGCTCTTCCGAGCGTCCGGTGGCCTCGCCGCCTCCGAGGGAGACAAGAGAGGAACAACCTCGCTCGTCTGCCTCCAGATACACCTCGGCGTCCTACGTGGCCAGGTACGCGAGGAATGTGAATGGAGAGAGCGCCCGGCCTCCTATCGGTCGCATTCGCCATCGTACCGGGATCGGTACCATCGTGGCCCGAGTCGCTGGGAGACCTTCCGGAGGTCCCGGTCACCTCGTCGACAGCGCGAATCGCGCTCGCCTAGAGGGGACGAGGCTCGGTACCGTCGACGCCGAAGCCGATCTCCGTCGGACCGCCGCTCCTTCAGCCGCTCTCCCTCCCCTCGATATCATAGGGCGAGGGAGCCTTCACCACGATATCGGGCGATATCGCCACCTCCTAGGGTCACGGCAACGGCGACGCGCCCTACGGAGTCGGTGGTGACTGAGCGGGCTACGACGACGTCAGCCTGCCAGACTACCCCGGTCACCACCAAGAGGGTGAAGTCAGTGGTCAGCCATCCCAAGCGGGCGCTGCTGCTCCCACCCCCAGCTGGGAGAAGCCTAGGAAGGCAACACCTGCGGCGACTACGAAGGAGCCGGAGAGCGAGGGGGAAGGACTCACCGAGCTCGGAGTCGTACGACTCGAGTGCGGAGTCTGAGGTGTCTGAGGTGGCCTCCCGGGAGTTCCTCCGGGGGGTTTGGGGACCCGCCCCAGATTTGCTCCAAGGACGTCCACCGTTTCTGCGTGTGCTCCGCATGGCCACTCCCTCGGCCTTAGATCGCCGATGCGGAGCCGGAGTGCGTCCAGCCTTCTCCGTTTTCGAGGAGAAGCGCCCTTTCCACGGCCCCGCTGCCTTCCTGCCCCGGGTATAGACTGGTGAAGGCCGCCTGGATGACCGGTGGCTCACCCGATACCGCAGCGGTTAAAACACCTCTACGGGGTGCAAGGAAAAGCCGGTTTTTTAAATACCCTGCACCGAACTCTTGGTCGTCGAGTCCGCGAGCGAAGGGGCCCGGCAGGCAACACACCCCCCCGCCGGACAAAGAGGGCAGGAAATTGGACCCTACGCAAGGAGGTTCTTTCGCTGCCTCCTTGCAGATCAGGCTGTCCAACACTCAGGCTTGCCTCGCGGCATACCTGAAGAAAGTGCTCGATCGCCTGCAACCGGCGATGGAAGCGGGCCGGAGGACATCCGCCCAAACCTCCTCCCTGATCTTCAATGAGGCTATCTCCATCGCTCGGCACCAAAAAGCCCCTTCCCGGGACGCAGTGGGGAAAGCCTCCCCGGGGCATGGCGGGATCCTCGGCCTCCCCCCATGCTTTGGGTGGACCGGCCGACATCCAGGAGGACACCGGAAGGAGTTTTAAAATCTCCCCTTTGCAAGGCCTTTCAATTCGTCCACAGACGAAGCTTTTGGGCAAACTGTAAGGCGAGTGCCCCAAAAAAATGGGGCTGGGCCCCACCAGGCCCGCAGGGGGCCCCCACCTTTCCCCCCATCCTGGCAAAGATCTTTCCCCCTCGTCGTTCCAGCGTTCGGCCCCGTCTGGACAGTCGAGACCGTCCTGGCTATCGGCCAGACGCCGATTGGGGGCCCGCCTTCGTCGAAGAAGTCCTCCTCCCAGACAAAGTCTCGGTTTTGACGTGCCTGGCAGGGCCCCCCAATACCCACTCTTCAGCCTCCCTCAGCGCTGGAGACCGACCGACTCTCGCTCGACACCTAGCGGAGTGGCAGTTGTATACGGACTCTTGGGTGCTTTCCATCGTCCGTCTTGGCTACGCCATCGATTTTCTCGATATTCCTCCTCGCGGCGTTTACTACTCCACGCCGTCGAGTCCGGCCCTCCTGGAAGAGTCCAATCCCTCCTCCAGAAAGGGGCGATCGAGCAGCTCCCGCAAGAGGCCAAGACCACCGGCTTCTTCTCCAGGTTTTCACGGTCCCGAAAGCCGAGGGTCCCTCCGGCCATCCTAGCCTCAGAGGGGTAACTACTACATCCCCCCCAAAAAGGTTCAAGATGGTCACGATACCGTGATCCTACCCTTCCTACATCGGGGGGACTGGTTCGCCTCCATCGATCTCCGAGACGCATACTTCCATATCCCCATTCGCCCGCAGCACAGACGGTACCTCCGCTTCGCAGTCGACGACACCTGTTACCAGTACAAGGTGCTGCCGTTCGGACTCTCGACCCCCCCAAGGGTTTTCACCCCCCATCCCCGGTGGTATCCTCCCCTGCGGACGAAGGGCTTTTGTCTTCCCCTACCTCGACGATTGGCTGTTGGTGGCGTCCTGCAAACAGAGACTTACCACACGTCCACATGATTGACTCCTGACCCGCCTTGGTCTACGAGTGAATCCGAAGAAGTCCCACCTCGAGCCGGCAGGATCTTGGACTTATCGGGGCGCGCTCACTCGACCTCCGCCGGGGCTCCTTCCAAGTCTCGACACGAACCTTATCCGGGCCGCCGCTCACACTCGTAGGGCCCCCGGGTTTCTGGGAAGCGTCCAGCAGCTCTTGGGCTACATGGCTGCGACGACCGCTGTGACATATCTCGCCAGGCTGAGAGCAAGACCTCTTCAACACTGGTTCGTCCGCATTTGACCCCCTGCGAGACAAACGCACTCCGACTGCAGCTGCCGGGAGACGTCCGCTCATCCCTCCGATGGTGGGTCGCGATGCAATCTCATGTCGGGGATTTTCCAACAGCCGACACCGAAGGTGACGGTAACGACCGAGCCTCCCTGTATGGATGGGGTGCCCACTGCGGCGATCTCAGAGTCCGCGACAGATGGACCGACGACAAGACCGCTCTCCCCTATCAACGCGCTGGACTGTCGCCGTCTGGGAAAACCCTCGGGCGTTCCGCCATGCCGTGGCGGGGCGCACGGTCCTGATTCTGACGGACAACACCACCGCCGTCTGCTACATAACAGACAAGGTGGGCATCCCCCGACCCTGCTCGACATCGCGCTCGACCTGTGGGAATGGTGCATTCGCCTGCACACGCATCCCCTGGCGGTTCACCTCCCGGGGAGGAGCCCCGGCGCGCCCTCGCGGGGCCCCCATCCCCTCACAATGGTCCTCTCCGGAGAGGCGTTCAGCTGTTCGGACCGCTTGGGGGGAAACCCTCGATCGACCTTTCCGGACCAGGGGAAAAGCGAAGTGTCGCCCATTTTTCCCCGAGCGGGCCACGATCGTCCTCCATCGGGGACGCTTTCCCGTTTGTGGACCGGGGCCCCCTTTCGTTCCGCCGTTCCCGCTGCTCGGCCGGGCGATATCGAAAATCCTCGCCGACCGGCCGACGCCCATCCTGGTACCCCGTACTGGCCGAGGCAACATTTGGGTTTGCACCCCTCTAAAACCGCGCGAGACGACCTCTCCGGTTCCACCGACACCGGTCTTCCCCCTCCGGCGGCCGAGTCCTCCATCCGGACCTGCCACGCCTGGCCCTCCATGCCTGGAGGATATCGCACTAGACGATCCCGTGCTCGGTACCGTCCTCGTCGCGGCCCGAGGATCCACCCGTCGCAACTATCAATACAAGTGGCCGGGCCCTGACCTTCGCTAACGAGAGGAGTGAGCCGGTATCGCCCGCGGGGCTCTCGACCGTCCTGCACTTCCTCCTGCACCTCCGGCAACAGGGCCCCGGCGTTTCCATCCCTGAAGGTTATCTCTCCGCGATCGTGGCATACCAACCGCCACGATCTGCTTCGGCCTTCTTCAGGAACGATACCGTTAAGCGGTTCCCGAAAGGACTTTTATCCTTTTACCCCCCCCGGGATCGCCCCCTACCGCCTTCCCCCTTTGCTGGTGCTCTCGCAGCTGACGAAGCCGCCCTTCGAGCCAATGGCGACCTTTGGATGACGGCTCCTGACAATGAAAACTGCCTTCCTGGTAGCGGTGACCTCAGCGAGGCGAGCGGGTGAGATCACAGCTCTTCGTTCCCATGAGCCCTTCACGGTCTTCCACAGGGACAAGGTGGTCCTGAGACCTGACATCTCGTTCCTGCCAAAGGTGGTGTCTAGTTTCCATCTCAACCAGGACATCATCCTGCCTGCCTTCTTCCCGAACCCGACGACACCGTTGGAGCGGTCCCTCCACTCCCTGGACGTGCGTCGGGCATTGGCTTTCTACAAGGGCAGGACTGCTTCCTTCCGACAGACGCCGCATCTCTTTGTTTGCTATGGGCGACGTCGGAAGGGCCTAAAAGTGTCCACCCAGCGCTTCTCCAAGTGGGTGGTGAGGACTATTGAACTGGCGTATGAGCTCGCGAGGAAGCCTCCGCCAGTCCTGCTTCGAGCCCACTCCACCAGAGCGGTGGCTACTTCTGCGGCCCTCCTGCGAGGAGTTGACCTGCATGAACTCTGCCGTGTGGCGACCTGGTCCCAACCATCGACCTTCGTGCGCCACTACAGGCTCGACTGCCGGTCGCGCAGAGATGCCCGGTTTGGACGTGAGGTGTTGGCTTCCGTGCTGTAGGACCTGACCCGCCGTCCGACCGGTAAGCTACACAGTCTCCTAGTGTATGAAGGCACAGAGACCACGAAGAAGAAGAACAGGTTGCTTACCTGTAACTGTGGTTCTTCGAGTGGTCATCTGTGCCATCATACACACCCGCCCTTCCTCCCCTCTTTCTCAGGTCCCTGTAGGTTCTACGGCGGACGACAGAACTGAGGAGAGACCGTTGCTCGGCGGGAGGAGCATGCGCAGTACCGGCGTGGGGGAGGGGTTCCCGCCAAGCGAACAAGCTCTAGAAGTTTCCGAACGCTACCGCGCAGGCGCTAAAGCTCCTAGTGTATGATGGCACAGATGACCACTCGAAGAACCACAGTTACAGGTAAGCAACCTGTTCATATTGCTCTTGCCCTTGGTTATTCTGGCTCAGGATGATGGGAGTTGCAGTCTACCAGCAGTTGGAGGATCAAGTAGTGTCTTCCTACTTGCTATATATATATATATATATATATATGAAAAACTATAAGGAACAACATAAAATTTTGAGAAGCAAGACCAAAGCATTGAGCTTTGAGCAGCATTCCTTCAGTGGGGAAGACCAAAGTCACCATAAAGATGGCCAAGAAGGCCAATGGTATCCAAGGCTGCTGAGAAATATATCAAAGCTGCAGGGACATCCTCTTTCTGCCCAATTCTTAATGTAAATTTTCAACTAAATGTTTCTGAGACAGGGCTAAAATATAGGAAAGGATCCAAGCAAATTCAACAAAGTCTGGACTTGGACTGCTGCTCCACAAAAGCATTCACAATTGCTACCACTCATCTAGATAGGACTCCTCTGGCTGCTTTCAGAAGGCAGGGTCAGCTGAGATATGAATGGACTCAAACCTCCTAGCAACCTGTCCAAAAACTCAAAAGTGGAGTAAGATGGAAACTGTCCACACTCAGTCTGGGCAGTTGGCCAAAGATAAGGATTAGAGGCACACAGCAAGCAGTTCTTGCAACAGAATAATTACTTATTTTACTCTAGTAAGGAAACAGTCTTACACAAATATGAAGCAAACAATAGTCCCAGCAATATCTATAAATCAAAGACAGTCAATACAATCCCAAGTCAGAGGCATGGCAGGGAAATGGGCAGAGGCACAGCAGGTACAACAGGCAGAGGCACAGCAAGGAAAATAGTCAGTTAATCACTGACAAGTTCTGGAGGGGAATGGCTCAGCTTTTGTAGCTTCAGAGATCAGCGCAGCTGGCGCTTGATTAACTGTTTGTTATAAATTCGCTGGGATCGGTGTAAGTGTTCCCTTTGGTGCCTACGTTGGGCAAAGGTGGGTATTGCTAAGTTATCTTCCATGTCAGAAGGAGCAGGGCTCTCTGCTGGGGCTGGCACTGCCCCCTGTTCTGTCTCTAGGGTGGATAGTACTGTCTCCTCCTGTTCAGCAGGTTCTGCTGTTTCAGTCTCTGAGTCAATGCCTAGGTCCTGGAAGCAAAGCATGGCAGAAACCATCCACAAAACAGTAGAAATAGATATGGGCCTGGAATTTATGGAAACCATGCCATTTGAGGATAGACTTAGAGACCTGGGTATATTCACCCTGGAGAAGATAAGGTTAAGAGAGGACATGATAGCTATGTTTAAATATTTGAAAGTATGTCATATGGAGGATGGAGCAAGCCTGGCCTTTTGCTGCTCCAGAGACTAGGACACAGAGCAGTGGCTTCAAACTTCAGGAAAAGAGATTCGATTTAAACATTAGGAAGAACTTCCTGTTGATAAGAGTAGTTCAACAGAGGAATAAGCTGCCTCAGAGTGTGGTGGAGTCTCCTTCTTTGAAGGTTTTTAAACAGAGGCTGGATGGCATCTGTTGGGAATGGTTTGATGGTGTATTCCTGCATGGCAGGGAGCTGGACTCGATGGCCCTTGTGGTCTCTACCAGTCCTATGATTCTATGATTCTACATTCTGGAACCCAACTCTAAATGTAGAGTCCAGCTTGAAGTTAAATGGGAACAATTTTATGAGCAAAACATTCAGCAAATTTATCACAGGAAGCCAATATATCTTTCAATAACAATTTTTATTCTTTTTTTTAAAATCAGAAGTCCATCAGCCATTATTCCTAGTCTATGGACATTTCCCTTGAGTTAATATCCCTTACCCTCATGTATGTGTATGTCCATAACCACTACTAAGAATAGCCCTTGTTGTTCTTGCGTGCCTTCATATCATTTCTGATTTAATGGCAATTCTAAGGAAAACCTGAACAGATTTGCTCAGAGGAAGTTTGCCATTGTCTTCCTTTGAGGCTCAGAGAATGTGACTTGCCCAATAGCTGCGCAGGAATCAAAATCCTTGTCTCTCCGAGACATAGTCCAACAATCAGACCACTACACCATGCTGGCTCAAGAATTGCTCATGCACATGGACATAAGAAAACAGAAAAAAACAAATACACAAGAGACAGTCTACCTGTAAGAAGAATGAATATATATCTTCTATTTTGTTGGAGTGTTCAACTTTTTGAACATAAGATGTAAGTGATATAATAATGTTATCCAGCTCCTCCTTTTCAAATAAGTTGGGCACTTGTCCTGATTTCAGAATACAACTCAGATCTTCCAAAAAGGTCTCCTAAAAAAAAATAATTATATAAATTAGTACTCTCCTCATGGCTGGTTAGTTTTTGAAAAACTAAGATCATAAGCCAGTCCAACACAAAGCAAAACATGAGCCTTTTCTGCAATACACTGTTATAGCAGTATTATTCCACTTTCAACATCCTGTGGAATTCTGAGGTTTGTGGTTTACTGAGGCCAAAGAGTTCTCTGGCTGAGAATTCTAAATGCCCCTCCCTAAACTGCAAACCCTCGGATTAAGAACTCAAGGGCTTAATTTTGATTCACTTTTGGTTGTGTGCTAGCTACTCTATTTTCCAAACCCAATGTGATCTGAGTGAAAATAATCTCATTTTAAAATTTTCATTTTGTCATTGGCAAGAAAATACAGGTTTCCTCAGGGAAATGTTTCCTCTACAGGTAGGTTTCCAGCTGGTAGGTTTCCACTGTGATTGTGAATTATATATGGAATAAAATTGTGGTAATGTAATAGAAATCTGCAGGAGAATTTGTGTGTGTGTGTGTGGATTTGCTCTGCTTCATTTACAGAATTATGGTGCTGATGGGGGGGGGTTCCAACCCATTTTCCTCCTGTCACTTGTGTCTGTTTTCATTTTTAAAAAGTCTAATAGACAGAAAAATAGAATATCATTTTGGGGTTTAGTCACCTTTTGAAAATGTTGACTAAATGCTGAAGGTATGTGGAAGCAGTTGTGTCACTCATCTTTAGTGATATCACAGACATTTAATCTAGAAGCACCCACAGAAGTTACAATTACAGTCTCAATATATCTACACTTAAAAAGTAACAAAAATTGCAGCGACTTCTAGCTATATGTCCTCACTACAGAATCAGAGACCCCAAAATACTTTTAGTGGGAGGAGGCTTCATACTGGTAGGAAGGTTACTATTTTGTCTACTTGCATGTAATTCCAATTGTGTTTTTATTTTGGTGTCTTTTTAATTGGTTGTTTTAAAATTAATTTTGCCTACTCACATGAATGTTCAATTATCCTTTTATTCTGTTACCTCTTTGACAGGTGACTTTAAAGTTTGGCAGTTTTTATCATACTTTACCATCCTGTTAGACCACTCATACTTATGTTGTTGTTGTTGTTGTTGTTTTGTCACCTTTCCCTTTTTAATCAGGCTATTCAGCACTAATAATGACTGGCTGCTGTGATTTTCTATAATAGTTTTAACCTTTATAAGTTTACACCATTATAATGTCGCCATATCTCCTTTTTAGGTATCTAGTTATTGGCTCCCACTCTATTTCATATATCTCCTTTTTTTTTCCTCCTTAAGTGATTTTGATAATTTATCACAGTTTTTCACCTCATTGAGCTTCATGATCCATTCAACAGGTTCTGGAATTTGCTGACTTTTCCAATATTTTGCATAGACGATTCTAGCAGAGGTAATCATATATAATATTATTTTCCATCTATTTTTCATGGTTAGTTGTTCTGCTTTTGGGATGATGTTCAAAAATAGAGTTCAGGGGTATATTGATCTCTAACATATCTGACATGATTTTGTTGATACTCTTCCAAATTTTTTTGCTTTTGTACACATCCACCACATGTGGTAAAATGTTCCTTCTTCTTTTGTATATTTCCAACATTCCTTCTGTCCTGTTTTATACAGAAGACAAATACTTTAAGCCATTGTTTGAACACTAGCATCCAGGCCCTTGTAGAGAGAGAGTTTTCTCCTGTTTCCAGTAATAGAACTGGGTTGGAGACATATTTAGGAATATAGAGGAGTTCCCTGAGGAATTTCACTTGAAAGTTATCTAGTTCAGAGTTAATAGCTTCAATCCAGATGGCTACTCTATAGAGCAATTTGGATGTAATCTTTGTGTTAAATATCTTTATAGCAAAAGGAACAAACTGATTCCCTTTCATGTGGAAAAACCTTAGAATAGCTGTTTTACAGCCTAAAAAACCACTCACCGTAACAATCTGTGTGGGCTCCAGGAAACATTGTGATAGAATACAAGTCCAAGATATTTGAAGCTTCTAACTTGTTCCAAGGGACACTCGTTTATACTCCAATTGTGCTGATGGCATTTGTGTTCAAAGATCAACATTTTTGACTTTGCAGCATTAATTTCAAGTTCATTCCTGAAGCAGTAATTTAAGTATTTTCCTAACGGGCATTTGAGCCCTGGTCTTGATCTAGAAGGAATCACTGTATCATCCGTGTAAAGCAGGACTGGGATTTTCCTGTTGCCTAATCTGGACAGATGACCAACCATAAATTGTGTCTTGAGATCATTCAGGTATAGATCAAATAAGTTCAGGGCGAGGATACACCCGTCTCACTCCCTTCAACATAGGTATGGGTTCAGAGAAATATTCCTGAGGATTGTATCTAACACATAGTTAGCTGTTATTATAAAGAGCCTTAATTAGGGCGAGGAGTCTGGTGTCCATCAATAAACACTCCAGTTTATCCCATAACTTGTGCCTTGGGACAGAATCAAACACAGCCTTTAGATCCATAAATGCTACAAAGAGCTTGCCATACATGGGTCTTGAGTACTTCTCTGCAAGATGGGCTAATACTAAACAGTGCTCAGTGGTAGAATGGTTTTCTCTGAAGGCTGCTTGAGCCTCAGAAAGAATTTTATTTTGCTCTATGAAGAGGGTTAATTTGGAAGAAAGAAAGCGAGCATAGAGTTTGCCCACTACAGACAGCAAACATATCAGTCTGTAGTTCGCAGGATCTTTAATTTAGCTTTTTTTATAAATGAGAACTACAATTGCTTGATTCCAGCCATTTGGCATCATTCCAGAGTTGTTTATTCGTGTAAATGAGGCCGCTAACAAAGGTGCCCACCAGTGGCTGTTGGTTTTAATAAGTTCAGCTGGGATATTATCAGTTCCGGGAGCCTTTCCATTTTTGAGTTGGGAAACTAATTCAGTAACTTCATCAATAGATACAGGTTCCCAGGGTGGGGCCATTTGTAGCTGTTTATCAGTAGTTTTCTCAGAAGTAGTTGCAGAATCAGTGGCCTCAGCAAAAATCCCTGTGAAGTGATTTTCCCACACTACAGCCCTGATGGTGCAGTGGTTAAATGCTGGTACTGCAGCCACAATGTCGTGAGTTCGATTCTGCTAGGCTCCAGGTTGACTCAGCCTTTCATCCTTCTGCAGGTTGGCAAAATGAGTACCCAGCTTGTTGGGGGCAATTAGCTAACACATTGTAAACTGCCTAGAGAGCACTCAGCTAGTAAGCAGTGTAAAAATACCCATGCTATTGCTATTGCTATTGCTATTGCGTCTTGAGCTCGGGAGCATAAAACTCCAGATACAAGCTGATGATTTTGAGTTGTTGTTATGAGATGCATTTAGCAATAGAGACCAAAAGTCACAGTTAAACTGCCTCTTTTTATGGGATATAAGGGACTTATACTCTTTTTTTTAGTTGAAAGTATGTTAATAAGGCACTGTTTGAGTTTGCCTTCCTGCACTTGATAAGGGAAGATCTAAGAGAGTTTTTCTTGTGCAAGCATTCCTTATCAAACCAGGATTTGCCCAAATAATCACAAGGTTTTATTTGGCCCTCTCAAGAATTCGGTTTATGTGTTAAATTGGCTTGAATCAAATGGATCAGATTATTATAGGTCTCTATCAATGTAGCTGAAGAGTCATTCATCAGTACTTTAGATCTGAGTGAAGCTACTGTATCAAAGGACAACTTTTCCTTCATTAAATGATCCAGATCCAAAGACCATTTGATTCTGCTTCTTGTTCTTCCTGGCTCAATTGTATCTACTTTTAAAGATGGTTGCTGAATCACTCTGCTTTCAGTCATTATTGTAAGGACTAATAGACAGTAGTCACTTTCAGTTCTGGTGATGACCCCAAGTGTAGCATCATGTGAAATGCATTCCTTGAAATTAAGCAATAATCAATCGTATTGGATCCTCATTGGTTGATGAACATATATTCACTGGGAATATCACCCTGCACAGCATCATTTAGTAGAAATAAATCTAACCTATATGCAAGTTGTGCTAAGCAAAAACCTAAGAAATTTGAAATCTTATCTTTAGAAAGCCTGGATGGGAAATACCTATCATCTTTTAACTCTATAAGAGTTGGGAATTTTGTTTCCAGTTCGGTATCACTATGGCCAGACCTAGCATTTAAGTCCCCAAGAATATAAAAGTAGCCCGTAGGATGATTAACAATAAAAATAAAAATAAAAATTTCAATTTTAACCCAAATATCTTCTATTGAAACTTTAGAACTAAGTGGAAGGACACAAATTGTTATTAAAATAAAATAAAACTAAAAGATGGTAAATGGAAAAGTATCTCCAATGTTAGCACACAATATACTCACATCTCTCTATGGAGATGATCTTTGCTGCTGTGTCATTGGAGATCAGAATTGCTAGACCACCATTTGGCCATCCCTTCTTCTTTAACTGGAAAGCTTCTAAAGTGATAGGAGTAAATCCTTTCAGGATAATATTCTCAATAAGCCAGGTTTCTTACAGTAGAATATTGTACTGGCTAATAAATTGGAAGAAGGAAGTGTTTCCGCCTTGGTTGGTCCATTTTGCAATATTCCAGGAGATTACTCTGAGGTTGAGATTCTCCTTGATAACCCCCGTCAGGCTTCTGTGCTAGGCAATTCAATGGAACTACTGGTCTTAAATACAATGCAGCCATTTACAGATGATTTTAGACACACAAGGTTTTGCATATTGCTAGAGCCAGATAAATCAATTAAGTGAGGAACAAATGAAGATGGATTCCTATTAGAGATGGGATATATCTCAGCTTCAACCATAAGCTGTCTAGAGTGAGGAGCATGCAGAAGCTCCATCTGGTTTACAGAGGCCAAAGCTGAAGTGTTAAGTGACTTGAGCTCCTGATTTCTCCAGGATAATTATTTTTAGGTTGCAGGGATGGTTTAGGAGTCCAACTGTTTAGTTGGACTTGGCGATAAAGAAACTGACCTTTTCAGGACATTGAACTGTGCTTCCTTTGTTGGTTCAAAGAAGCTTTCAAGAAAGGCCTCCTCAGGAGCTGACTCTGCACTAACTTTACCCTGTCTTCTCAGTGGTATGATAGGTTTAATTAATGAATTTTTGAAGTAATACCTGGGAAAAATACCAAAGTCATTTAAAAATGGTTGTTTTTTCATAATCATATTAGGAATAAAAGAATTTGTAAATTCAAGTAAAAATCTCAAGTAGTGTGGAGATGAACGTAACAGTTTGACTGATAATAAATTCACCTGTCTTAATCTTGGAAGTTGTTTGAGGTGCAGGCTAGCACTGGAGGTTGAATTCCAGGAGGAACACAGTGCATTTAAAGAACAGACATCTAATGACACTTTGGAGGCTTGGAGAGATAAACAGCAATCATTATCCTTGTTTGCAACCTTGAAATAAGATGGAGCCTTAAAACATTCCTCCAGTAAGCTTCCAGCTCTAAATTTGTCCCAGTTTGAGTGGCCATGCCATGTTTGCTTACATTGCTCAAATCTGGATGCCTCCTTGCAAACAACAGAGTTAAGTGAGATAATGAGTCAAAGATCTCCGTTAACTTGGTGCCGATAAATTTCAAAGTCTGCGCTGTTAACATTCATTGCTCTGAGAGTAATTTTATGTGGGACAAAGGTGAATTGGAGTTTACTGATGGGAGAGCTGAGGAAACTTCTTGCTGTAAGTCCGCCAGCCAATTAGGTGCACCTCTTCTTCATTTTTCCATCCTTCCAAGGGTGCAAATTTATTTTGTGTTGAGGTCTTTGGCAAAAAGGTGTCTGTAAGGTAAATAAATCCTCTATCCTGGATTGTTTGATGTTGGTTAGGTTTCCTCCTCCTCCTCCTTCTTCTTCTTTTTTACAGTTTATTTGGTTAAACACATATACTTTTTTAAAATACATGTACGTACAATATATATCATTTTAACAGTTTAACAACAAACAATTCCATAATATCTATGTCCCATCCCATCCCATCCCTTCCCTTCCTTCCCTTCCCAACATTCTTAACCCTCCCACCTTCCTCCCTTCTTTTACCCCTTATAATATCTATTAATTCCACCACTAAATTCCAAACATATATTTCCCTACAAAATCTATCTTCTAAAAAACTACCAACCCCTCTATCCCTCCTTTCCGAAACTCAGGTAATTCATGATTCCTTATCTATAATTTCCTTCATTTAAACTGTTTACGTTTCACGTATATTCATCAGCATGTTTCAACATATTCGACCTATTTTCAACATATATCTCCTTAATTCATTACACCTTTTATTCCTTTTCTCTTTCCTTTTCTTGACCGTTGTTACATTTTTAACAAATAATATTTTTCTGCCTCTAAGACTCCTTATCAATTTCAATCTATCATTCTTTTACTTAAATCACTAGATTACTTAAATCATATTTTTATCTCATAAAAGTTATCGCCTTCTCCCCCCAACAATCTTCCCACAACGAAAGTACCATTTTCCACGCTTCCAGTATTTTCTTTCTCTTGTTATCCACTAATGATCCAATTACCATATCTGCCTCAGCCATATCGTAAAGTTTAAATAACCAATCTTCTAATCTTGTTATTATGTTCTGTTTCCATACCTGGGTGTAACATATTCTCGCAGCAGTTATCATAAATAGTATAATTTTCTTTTGTGGTTTACTTATCCCTAATTCTTCTATCATATTTAACAAATATATTTGGGGTACCATTGCAAACCTTATTTTTAAAATTTCTTATATTTTGCTATGTATTATTTCCCAATTTTTTTTTTGCTTGTTTACATTTCCACCAAATATGAAAGAATGTACCCCTTTCTTCACATTTCCAACATACATCTTTTGCATTTTTTTAAATTTTTGCTATTTGCACTGGCGTGATATACCATTTATGTAACATCTTATAGTAATTTTCCCTTAAGCTAACCAGTATTATTAGTTTCCATGTGGTATTCCAGGATTTTTCCCATTGTTCCAATGTTATTATAGTTTTTATATCTTGCACCCATTTTACCATTGTTTTTTTAACTACTTCTTCCTCGTTATGCCTTGCAAGTAAAATTTTATATATCTGGCCTACCCTATGTTCTGTTTCGGGTTTTAGTATCTTATCAAATTCGTTCTCCCTAATTTCAAATCCTTCTTCCTCATTATCTTTCTTATATTTTTCCCATAGTTGTCTAATTAGTAGCCAATGCGTATCCAGGCTCTCTTTCTTTAATTCATCTTTTGTTTTAAAAGATACTACATCTCCTTGTACTTTCAATATATCTTTATACATTATCCATGTTTCTATCTTTGGTTTTTCCTTCTTATAAAATGCCTCATGCACTGAGATCCACAGCGGTATTTTTAAATATAATTGTCTTTTGTATTTTAGCCATGTTGTTATTAGTGTTCTTCTTAAAATGCCCTCTGGGTAATGTTTCCATCTTTTTTACATATTTACTTATTGTTTTAGTGATCCAAATCATATCTATTCTTGACCATGATTTGAAAACTTCAGAAAAATATGTAAATTCTTTTTGTGATCCATATAGATATCGCCATACATCTATGAACATTAAATCTTCAGCCATACCCCTAATGTTTTTTGGTAGTTTCCCTTTGTTTTTGGTTTGCTTATTTACTTTGGATCTATCTAATTCTGGTTGTATAACCCCATTCCAGTCTCCCATTATTATTATTTGCTTACTCTCTATATTTCTAATTTTTCCCCATAATGTTCCATAGAATTTTTCTTTATTATCAAAGGGGCCATATATTCCAATTAGTACTATCTTTGTGTTTAATATTTTCACTTGTACTCCTATATACCTTCCCTGTTCATTGTTTAAAATTTCTGTAGCCTCATATTTTGAGTTCACATATATTGCTACCCCCGCTTTTTTTCCCTAATTTGGGGTTTTCCAAATTTTTTTACCTGTTTTTATTATATGTGTCTCTTGAATGCAATATATGTCACAATTTTGTTTTTCTAAATAATGAAAGATTCTTTTCTTCTTGATTACTGAATTTATTCCTCGTATATTCCATGATAGAATTGTTATTCTCATTCTGAAATTCTCAACCCTTTATTTTATATAAATTCTGTATGTGATCTCTTCTTCCAAAAAAATGTCCTCTCCTGTTTCTTCTAGTTCCTGTTCTGTCTCCTCCTGCTCTTGCTCGTATTCTTCTGATTCTTGTTCTTCTTGTATATCCACTTGTCCTTGTTCTTTTACTTGTTCTTGTACTTCTTTCGTTATCTTCTTATATTGTTTTCCGTTGTCTTTTAATGGTTTTTTATTTATCTTTACTTCTTTCCCTTCTTCCCTCCTCTCTTCTCTCTTTTGTTCCTTTTCTTGTCTCTTCCTACTTTCTTCTTTAAGTTGTTTCACAAAATCTTCCGTTTTAGTTGTCATATTTATTACATATCTTCTTTGATTAAATGTCAGTATTACCCCTTCCAATTTCGCCCATCTACATGTTATTTCCCTTTTCTTGAGTTCTTGTATTAGAAAGGAGTAATCTTTCCTTTTCTTTAGTACTTGCAAAGGCACATCTTTGAAAATCTTCAGTTCCGTCCCGTCAATAATCAGCTTACTCGTATAACTTTGATGGATAACCACCTCTTTCACTCTCTCCTGGACGACATACATGACCATGTCTCTTGGTACTTTTCTTTTCCGCGCGATCAATGAATTGATCTGAAAGATCTGGTCTATTTCAATGTCCATCTGTTCTGACGGCCAATCCAAAAATCTTGTGAGTGCTGGAATTACTCTACTGTGAAGATCTTCCTCCTCCAGTTCTTCTAATCCCCTTATTTTTATACAGTCTTCTCAATACTTCCATTCGGTGAGGGTGTTTTTTGCTTCTGTTTGTTCCACCGTTCCTTCTAATTCTCCAGTTCTCTTTTCCAAGTTTCTTGTCTTTGCTTGAACTTCTTCCATTGTCCTATTCATGTCTTTCACATTCTTTGTCACGTTTTCCAACCTCTGTGCGAGTTGTTCCATTTCTTTTTTCATTTATCTTACTTCTTTTTCACCCCTGTGGAAAGGTTTTTCATTTCTGCACATACATCTGTCCGTATCTTCTTGACTTTTTCCAATGACACCTTGTATGGATCTACTTCTCCCAAGCTTTTTCTCAACGTCTGAATCTGTGTTTGAACCAGTCTTCTTCGTCCTGCTGCCATTTTTCACTTCTCTTCCTCTTCCACTTCACCAGATTCTCTTCTACAAAATTTGTCTTTTATATTTGTTAAAATCTTTGTTATTTAAAAATACTCTTTATTTAGAAATATTTTTTAAATGTATCTTAACTTATATCTTAAATCCCTTCCGTCAATTGATAAATTAATTAATTTCTATATTGATTCAACCCTAACTTTATCTAAGCTTATAATTCAATTATTTATTAAATTATTTATTAAATTTAATTCCTTCAAATATTACTCCTATATTTCCTTCTTAAATTTCTTTTCTTACTTATTTACCTTATTTATTTACTAGTTCCAACATGCTTTACAGTTCACTTATTTTTTATTTTAGTCTATTTCCTACTGTAGTTATATGAACAGGTTGCTTACCTGTAACTGTGGTTCTTCGAGTGGTCATCTGTGCCCTCACACATTAGGAGCTTTCGTGCCTGCATGGTAGCATTCGGAAACTTCTAGAGCTCGTTCGCTTGGCGGGAACCCCTCCCCCACGCCGGTACTGCGCATGCTCCTCCCGCCGAGCAACGGTCTCTCCTCAGTTCTGTCGTCCGCCGTAGAACCTACAGGGACCTGAGAAGAGGGGAAGGGAGGGCAGGTATGTGTGAGGGCACAGATGACCACTCGAAGAACCACAGTTACAGGTAAGCAACCTGTTCTTCTTCTTCGTGGTCTCTGTGCCTCACACATTAGGAGACTGTGTAGCTTACCGGTGGGATGGTGGGTCAGGTCCTAGAGTACGGAAGCCAGCACCTCACGTCCAAACCGAGCATCTCTGTGCGACCGGCAATCGAGCCTGTAGTGGCGGACGAAGGTCGATGGCTGGGACCAGGTCGCCACACGGCAGAGTTCGTGCAGGTCTACTCCTCGCAGGAGGGCCGCAGAAGTTGCCACAGCTCTGGTGGAGTGGGCTCGAAGAAGGGCTGGCGGAGGCTTCCTTGTGAGCTCGTACGCCAGCTGTACAGTCTGCAACACCCACTTGGAGAAATGCTGGGTGGACACCTTGTGGCCCTTCCAACGCCGTCTGTAGCAAACGAAGAGATGCGGTGTCTGTCGGAAGGGAGCAGTACTGTCCTTGTAAAAAGCAAGGGCCCGACGGACATCCAGGCAGTGAAGGGACCGCTCCAGCGGTGTCGTCGGGTCCGGGAAGAAAGCAGGCAGGATGACGTCCTGGTTGAGATGGAAGCTGGACACCACCTTTGGCAGGAACGAAATGTCAGGTCTGAGGACCACCTTGTCCCTGTGGAAGACCAGGAAGGGCTCGTCCACTCGAAGAGCTGTTATCTCACCCGCTCGTCTTGCTGAGGTAACAGCCACCAAGAAGGCAGTCTTTAAGGTGAGCAGCCTCTCATCCGAGGTTGCCATCGGTTCAAAGGGTGGCTTCGTAAGCTGTGATAGCACCAACGACAGGGACCATGGCGGTAGCGGCGGCGATACCGGTGGGTAGAGATGTTGTAATCCCTTCAGGAACCTCTTAACGGTATCATCTCTGAAGAAGGCTGATGCCGAGGATCGTGGCGGTTGGTATGCCACGATCGCGGAGAGGTACACCCTCAGGGATGGAAAAGCCAGGCCCTGTTGTCGGAGGTGAAGGAGAAAGTGGAGGACGGTGGAGAGCCTTGTGGGCGATACCTTGTATTGGTAGTTGCGACGGGTGGATTCTTTCCTGGCCGCGATGAGGACATTACCGAGCACGGGATCGTCTAGGGCGATATCCTCCAGGCATGGAGGGCCAGGCGTGGCAGGTCTGGATGGAGGACGCGGCTGCTGGAGTGGGAGAGCAAGCCCGGTGTCAGTGGTAGCCGGAGAAGATCGCCTCGCGCAGCTCGTAGCAGGGATGTGAACCAGTGCTGCCTCGGCCAATACGGGGCTATCAGGATCGCGTCGGCTCGGTCGGCGAGGATCTTCGATATCGTCCGGCTGAGCAGCAGGAACGGCGGGAACGCATACAGGAGTTCCCCGGTCCACGGACACTGGAAGGCGTCCCCGATGGAGGCTCGATCGTGGCCTGCTCTCGAACAAAATCGGCTGCACTTCATGTTTTCCCTGGTCACGAAGAGGTCGATCGATGGTTCGCCCCAGCGGTCTCGAATCAGTCTGAACGCCTCTCCGGAGAGAGACCATTCGTGATGGGATGGGGTGTCCCTGCTGAGGGCATCTGTTGTAGTGTTCTCCTGCCCGGCCAGGTGAACAGCTACGGGATGTATTTGTAGGCGAATGCACCAGTCCCAAAGGTCGAGGGCGATGTTGAGTAGGGTTGTAGAGTGAGTCCCTCCTTGTATGTTGACGTAACAGACGGCCGTGGTGTTGTCCGTCAGGACTAGGACTGTACGCCCTGCGACGTGGCGGAACGCTCGTAGTGCTTTGAAGATGGCTAGCAGCTCGAGGGCACTGATGTGGAGAGCCGTCTTATCGCTGCTCCATCTGTTGTGGACTTTGAGATCGCCACAGTGGGCACCCCATCCGTAGAGGGAGGCGTCGGTCGTTACCGTCACCTTTGGTGTTGGCTGTCGGAAGGGCATCCCTGACAACAGGTTGTCTCATGAGTGCCACCATCGGAGGGATGAGCGGACTTCCTCTGGCAGTTGCAGTCGGATGCTCTGTTTGTCTCGCAGGGGATCGAATATGTGGACGAACCAGTGTTGAAGAGGTCTTGCCCTCAGTCTTGCGAGATAAGTGACCGCGGTTGTCGAGGCCATGTAGCCCAGCAGTTGCTGGATCCTCCTCGCGGACAATGTGGAAGCCGCGTATGCATGAACGGCGGCTTGAATCAAAGTCTGCGCCCGAGTCTCTGGCAGGTACGCCCTTGTCCTTCTCCTTCTCCTTTCCCTTGTCTCCGTCCGGAGCAGGGCGTTTCTTTTGAGGCGTCTCTTTGGCTGGAGCCTCAGCCTTCTTCGCCGTCGAGGACCCTTTCGCCGACCTGGCAGCCGCCGACAGCTTCGGGATCCTCGGTAGCGCTGCGATGGGCGTTCTCGACACCGGCACCGAGCCCGATGCCGACGAAGTAGACGGAACGGCAGCCGCCGATACCGTCGATGGTGTGGTCGTCTTCTTGTCGGCCATCTTGGATTGAGAGGTCTCCTCAATTGCCTTCAAAGACTGCTCCCAACAAAAAGATTTTAGTCTTGAAGACCTGTTCCGGAGAGTTTGGGCAGTAAACTCTCGGCAGCTTGGGCAAGTCCGGGTGTTGTGGGTCTCGCCCAAGCAGAAGAGACACTCCTTATGGCCGTCGGAAAGAGCGACCTTACGCCCACATGAAACGCACTTTTTAAACAACGCGGACATAAGATGACCAGCGAAGTTAAAAGAAACGCGGAGAAGTCCGAATTGTTTTGCCAAGTCCGAAGGGGAGTCTGAGAGAGAGGTCGAAAACAGTCCGAAATAGTCCAACAACCGTGAAGAAAAAGGCCAAGCAGAAGAAATAGCGAGGAACAAGCTAAAGAACCTTCCGTACGTGATGGTGGACGAAAAAGAACTGAGGAGAGACCGTTGCGCGGCGGGAGGAGCATGTGCAGTACCAGCGTGGGGGAGGGGTTCCCGCCAAGCAAACGAGCTCTAGAAGTTTCCGAACGCTACCGCGCAGGCGCGAAAGCTCCTAATGTGTGAGGCATACAGACCACGAAGAAGAACTTACTTCCACTAGATGTCACTGTTTAACCACTTTCTTTCCTTCCTTCCTTTCTACTCAACTTTAAATGGTTAACTTGTCTGTTTTGGTTACAGAATAGCTCTAGATTGAGATAACCCAAGAAGGAAAAAAAGGATATGTAACAGCCAAAGTCTTACAGCTATCTGTTGTCTAGCGACCTTGAACATTATCTTTTCCTTACCACCTGGCCACTCTAAATTTCCCTTCTTATTTTAACCCACTTTTTATTTAAGATTTCTCCCAATCAAAATAAAATATTGCTGTTTTAATTTATTAAGAAACAATTCAATTATCTAACCTTCACTTACCCAAATATATGTTTTCCAAAAACCAACAGTAAATTTATAACTTTATTACTTAATCCCCCAATATTTCCCTATATTTAATTTCACTCCTTCACCACCTTTATCAAAACTTGTAGAGTTACTTTCTCTCCTTCTATTTCCACTCCCTTTATTCTCTACCCAATTGTTTCTTTCTCCTTTCTTCAAATCTTCCTCTCTCCGCGATTTCTTCTACCGTCTCTGTCTCTGTCTCTGGATATCAGCTGCTGCGTTTCGTCTCACACTCCCGGTCTTGCCTTCTTTCAGTCTTCCCCACACGAACCTTCCATTTCCCTTTACTAAATCCTTCTATATATCTCAGTCCAGTCCAATTTTTCTTTCTATCCCAGTCTGATATTCTGAGTTCACTGTTAGAACTGTTAAAACTTTGTCTCTCTTCCAAGCTTTACTTTCCTCCTGACCTTCAATATTCACCTCCTTCTCCGTTTTCCACCTCCTTCCTGTCCTCCGTCTTCTTCCCACTTCTCCGTGCACACTCTCCAGCAAACTCTCATTAAGTTTTTACCTATCCCAGTTCGTTTCAATTTTTTTCATGGACTATCAATATTTCTCCACTCCCAATTTATTTGTTTACTTTATTCAAGTTTCTTTTCAATTATTCCGACTGTCGTTTCTCTTCAAGCCGCTTTTTATCCACTTATCCAGTTATCCACTCTAACTTCGTTTATTTAATCTGTACACAATCCCAGGTGCTTTCTTTATATTTAATGTATGTAAATCTTATTTCTAAGCTTCTATATCTTAAATTTTATAAGTCCTTGTAAGTCTTAAATTTTATGTTGGTTATTTTCTCAGTCTATAGCCAAAAGTTCTTCTTCTCTCCTTCCTCCGTCCTCCCAATGGTTGAGGCTTGCCACTCTGACTTTGTCTTAGATTTTGCCAGTTTTTTAAATACTTTTCCTCCCACCATCCAATATTTTCTCTTTTCTTTAAAAGGTGTACTCAAAGTGAAGGATCTTTCCTTTTATTACCTGAGTTTTGTTTTAGTGTTCACTTACTTGTCCAGACATTAGTAGACATTAGTAGTTTGCAGCGTAGCCATCCCCTCTCTCCGGTAGTGCATCAGGCATGGTGGCTCCCGACCTTCAGCTCCATTGTTTGTTTCCCTTTTCTTATAATTTTTCCAGGAAACTATCTGCCTTCTTCGGTCTTTATAGAGCCCCTCCAAACCCCCTTACCCAAGGGGATAAGTTGCCCCATTTCTTCTCTCTCAAAACGGGCATATAACCTCTTGCAGCTGTGCAAGTAGACAACCAATCACTATGCCATCTTTCTCCTCTCCCCCCAGTTAGGTTTCCTTCAGTGGCAGAGGGGATGAGTTTTTTCCTCTTTGTCAAGTTAAGGTCAGCTTGACTGTTTGCAGGAGGTGAGGGTGCCACCCTTTTGTTCCTCTTGGTCATAATTAATTTTACTTAATAGTTCCCTTAGCCCTTCTGTCTTAAGTATTTTGCCTTAAATCTTCAGTCGGTCTTGTTCAGTCTGCTGTAATTTGTCAGCTATAATTCACTTCAGTAGCAAATGACAGGATAGACAAAAAATGAGAGAAAGTTATGGGAGTTAAACAGACATATCAAGCAACTCTGACACCATTTTGGATTCCCCCCACAATTCATATGGATATTGTGTATGGTATTATTGTATTGCTTACAGGTTCTTCTCTCTTAGTATAATTTAAATGTATTTTATACATATGGTATTATAGTATTACCTATCAGTTACATTTACATTTTGATGATCAATTTGCCTCACCCAGCTGTTCTTTTTTGGACCTTTATCGGACTTTTTTTTTTTTTTTGGGTGTATCTTATTTGTTTGGAGACCTTCCCTCTTTTGTTTTCATTTTAGCTTGGGAAACAAGGCAATTAAGAGGAAGTGTGATAGAGATGGATTACAATTATGTATGCCACACAGTCCTAGAGTCTAAGGTCATCCATTCAGGAATGCTTTACTGTGGATTCTTGCACTGGTAGGGTTGACTTAGATGATCTAGATGATCTATCAATGACCCAAAGACCAACAGTGTTTTAAAAATATTTTTATTAAGAACTATTCTAATAATATAAAGCATTCTCCTACTCCAGGAGTTAAGCCTATCCTTGGCTCAATGAAGCAATTAAAGGTCATATATGTTTCCCAACATCACTGAGAACAAGACAGCACACCTCCTGCTATGATTTGGAATTGCTATCATAGCTATCAAAGCTATCATAGTGCCTGAAGGCAAAATCAGAAGGAAGGATAAATTACTTCTCCCATCCATTGTCATTCAGTCATGATTAAATATGCATTAAATGTGAAGGTTCTTACAAGCATAAGGTATACTTAGAAATTTTTTCCATGTGTTCAGTGAGCACAGGACAGATTGCTTAAAGTAAGTAGGTATACAAAAGAGAGATTCCATGCAGGTGTAGTTTTTCCTGGAAGAGTTCAACTACAAAAGATATCATGGTTTTTGTTCTGTTTTTGTGCTTGATCTCATTTACTTCTCATTGACAACTTCTGAGGGGGTTCAGCTACATAGGACTCCTGGTGGGGCAATTTTGCCTGATCATTTTTGAGGGAGTCAGGCTATGCAGCCTAATTTCAGGGGGCTCATGCTCCTACTACCTTCCCCCAGTCCCAGGGGTCCATGTACAGATACTTAGGTCTATCCAAGGGAATACAGATGTCACAACATTCCTCTTTATTGTTCATTGCCTTCAAGATGTCTTCAGCATATAGTGACCCTATGAATGAGAGAACTTCAAGAGGTCATCCATAGTCCTGCTCAAGTCTTGCAAACTTTCCTTGATTGATCAATCCACTTGTCTTCCTTTTTTCCTTCCTTTTTCACTACTGCCTTCAACTTTACCAGGCATTATTGTGTTTCCTAACGATTCATGTCATCTCATGATATAGCCAAAGTGAAATAGCCTCAGTTTGGTTTCTAGAAAAACTACAGCGTTGATTTGCTCTAGGACCCATTCCTCTTTTTGGCAGCCCATGTTATCCACAGAATTTTCCTCCAGCACCATTATTCAAATGAGTAAATTGTCTTCTTGTCAGCTTTCTTCAGCTTTCACAACCATGCAAAGAAATTGGAAATACTGTGACATGGGTGATTCTGCTTCAGTATTCATTGATATACTTTTACACTTTATGATCTTATCTAATTCCTTCATAGTTGCCCTTCCAAGTCCTAGTCTTTTGATTTCTTGACTAGCCTCCATTTTGATTAATAACTGAGCCAAAGAATAGAAAATCTTAAATTATTCTGACATCTTCATCATCCACTTTAAAATGACGTAAATCATCTGTGGCCAATATTTTTGTTTTCTTACCGTTCAGCTGTAACATTGCTTTTGCACTTTTTTTCCATTGACTTTCCTCAGTAGTCAGTTTGAGTCTTTGATATTTGTTGCTAGTAATATTGTGTCACCTACATAACTTACATGTCCTTTCCCCCAATTTTCACACCTCCTTGCTCTAATCCAGCATCTGTATGAAATATTCTGGGTATAAATTAAACAGGGTGATAAATGTAGCCTTGCCTGATCCACTGGCCAATTAGAAACCATTCTGTTTCTCCCTATTCTGTCCTGATGGTAACCTCTTACCCTGAGTATGGGTTACACATAAAGCCAATCAAATGACACACCCATTTCTTTCAAAGTGATTCATAGACTTTCATGAGCTACAGTATCAAAGACTTTGCTATGATATCTAATGTATGGAATGATTTCATTCTGAAATTCTTTCGCACATTCCATTAGTTGGCACATATGACAAGCATTAATTCTAAAAAATTAGCATATGACAAGCATTAATTCTAAAAAATTAGAAAATAATGTATCAATATTGTTTACAGTTGCAATCTTTTAAACATGAAGGAAATGACATTCCAGGCTTTTGTACTTGCCCTTCATTGTCTCTCAACTGAGTTCAGCACCAAAATACTTTATAGGTACTTCTCAATGACATGGTTCATTGAAAAGTTCATGTAAATGAAGGGGAACCTCTGGCCCATGCATCTAATCTAGTCTACAGATGGTCAACATCCAGCCTATGCAGGTTTCTTGGCCATAATCTTATTCAACATCCATAGGTATCAACAACTGATGCTCATCTAGCATGCTATGACAAAGTCCTTGAAAAGGATATGAGAAATTTTATATGCAAAAAACTGCAAAACTGTCACAAAATATGAAGCATTTGAAGATTGTCCTAGTATAAGGAGTTGGTTGAAGTGGAGTACTTCAGTTGGTTGAACCGGTTAGGTAGTTGGGGTTAATGTGGTCAGGTATAATGATTGGAAGAAATACCTTTTCCCAGTTATTCCATTACCCAAAAGATCTCGCTGCTTACAATTCGTGGATACGTCAAGAGGAAGCTTGAGCTCTAGCTACTAAAAGGGGTGGTATATACAAAATATTTTACTAGCTCTTCACACATCAGCACTCAGGTCTCCATTCCAGAAGTTTATAAGAACTTCAACAGAATTGCTATTAAAGACAGCCAAACATCCACCTATCCTAAGGCAATGTAAAACTCATCTGGATTTATTAGGTTTAGGAATGGAAAATCCAAATTAATGCATAATTGAAATATGTACAGCAGTTTTCCATAGTAGAAAGACTTGCCTGAATTATTTCAGAATCTCTGATGAGAAAAACTATCCTCTTGCCTTCCAGACCTGCTTGTTTATAGACTTTCTGAATGTCTTCTCTAAAATTTACAGAGCTGTAATTGCAAGTAATAGATAACCTGTAGAGGATGCAGTCAGACAAACAACAGGCCAAGGATGCACAGGTTACCTTCCCATTTCCATCCAGACCAATCTGCAGAAAAAACATTGATTATTGAGACCATGATCATACAGCCTACTAAACAAAATCTGTATAAATTATAGGACTTGAATAATCTTTTAGAAACAGAGTTGAGCAAAATATAATCTGTGGAGTGTCTGCTCACAGAAAAAAAGAGGAGTGGGATTTAATTTTTCACCACTGGAAATCTCCAGAAATGGCAATTTTGCAGTAACTGCCAGTCCCTCAAACACAAAAATAAACAAAGTGGTCATAAACCCACCCATGCTGTGATTTTTTTTTAAATGCTGAGTTTTTCAGGATTGGCACAGCCTACAATGGGTCCTAAGGACAGCAGGGAACTAGCCCCTGGACATCCAGAAATTGCCTGCCCATATTAGGCCATGATGAAACAAATGTGAATACAGTGAACATTCACAAACATGAACAGAAATTAAGATTCAATCCTGAAGCTAATGATATGCCTTGGTGATTATTGCAGAATGACATTTAAACTCTTGCACTTGTTCTGGCAGTCATCTCAGTTGTGTTGGCTTGAATTAATCTTTAGCTTTTTGCTTTATATCGGCAATTTGTATGAAATTGGACTACACATGAATAGCTAAAATATAGTGCAGAAGCCAGTATTTTGTTATGTTGTGCAACCTTGTGCACATTTATGCAGAAATGAGTCACATTAGATTGAAAGGAATTTGCTCCCATGTTTGTGTATGGGATTACAGCCACATACGGAATTGAGGATTGCAATCTACACAATGAGTTCCTGAGCAATCCAAATAATTAAACATATTTTTATGGCATAGTTTAATAATTTCTGCTTGGTGCAACAAGGATTTAATTGAACCAGAAAGGATAAAAACAAAATTCAAAAGAAATGTTTGTATAAGGTAAGTTGTATAAATTTTAAATATAAATAATTGTCACTGGGATCTTTCATATCATAATGTCAAATAAAAAAATAAGTATATTTTCTTACAAGTGTTGTGTGACCACCTGCTTGTCGAAAAATTCTTGCTGCTCTTGTTATATGATGTACAGCTTGTTTGAAAAATACTATGGATGTGCTCTAAGGATTAAAGGAGAACAAATTCAAATAACTTCTTAGTATATTTTTAGATGGTATTATATACTATAATTAATTACTTATCCACAATGAAACATGTCATTTACAATAGATGAACAAAGGGGGAAAGCACTATAAATTACCAGATACTTAAAACAGCTTCTTTTTCTGAGGCAAAACACAATTAATGTATGAGTCAGTTTTTAAAGCTCAAATTAAAATCAGAATAAAAGAGAAAGTTCCCATAAAGGCAGCAAGGCTATGTTCCAGTAGAACCTTGTGCCACCTCTACTTCTTTATTATACAGACATCATTCACTTCTGTAGTTGAAGGATTTTCTATGTAGTGAAGGAGGAGAGGGAATCAGGAGATGTAATCACAAAGAAGTGCATCCAACAATTATTTTATTAAAAAAACAACAGGTAGATGTTACTTTATGGCATTCTTTCCATTTGTAGGTCATATCTCAACTTGCCAGTTACAGTAACTACATTCATGAAGACCTAACTGAAATATGAAGGAGGACTAACAATGTAAAAATGGCAAAATCAAAGTTTGCTTTTTGGATTTTTGGTAATATTTTCAAGCTGCGATTGATTGAATCCATGGGTACAAAATCCACAGATATGGAAAGCTAACTGTAATCAGAAAGAAGTAATCAGTAATTTCTATTAGTACTATTATTATTAAAAAAAATTCCCCCACTTTTTCTCTAAGCAGTTCAAAGCAGTTTACATGACCATGCCTCCATTTTACTTTTATAATCAACCTGTGAAGTTAGGGTGAGAAACAGTGACTGCTGAATGGAATTCTGAACCTATGCCTCCCCAGTCCAAGCCCTACTCTGTAACCACTACACATACACATGCTGTCTTATAGCTGTTCGCTTTGAACATATGTATTCAAGATAAACATATGCAATTTTTAATGGGAAATTTTTAAAAATTTCATAACGCACAATTTATACTTTTTATGTTACCTCCACCTTTGTTGTCTGCATTCTCATGTAGGATTCTTCTAGAGCCAAAAGAAGACGCTTCTGGCTGGTAACATTTCTGTAGATTCTCTTTTCCACAGGTGTGTTTGAATCCAGAAAATCCACAAATATAGGTGAATCCTCCATCAATTTTTCCTTTTTCCAAAAAATCTATAAGAATAAATTAATTTGATAATAATTGAGAGGAATTCCACACTTCGTACATTATTTGTACAATTATATTGATTCTTGATTTGATATTTCCTGATGTGGTATGTCCATCATACCATATTCAGTCATCTGTCCAGAAGGCTTCCTTTTGAGCAAGCAGTAAATAAACAAGACCCTCTGCTCTGGTCTCTTGGATGGGGTTTATGGAGGGATGAGTGCAGCCCCTGGGCTATCTCTTCCTTGGGGTCCTCTTCAAGCTGCCACTGGCTACGATCCCACAGAAAGGGCTGCCCTCTGGCCTGTGCAGTGCCTGTCCTAGGACTGGCAAACATCTTCTTGTCTCAAATAAAGGTCCTCTTCCCTTCTGTCCCCTTCCTCACTATCTTTCCTTCCTTCCCCATTGCTTCTCTTCTCCATTGTATCCAGTCCTCCAATGCCTTCTTTTTCTCTTTATGGTCTCCCTTTATCTTGCCATTTGCTCCCATGGCTGTACCACCTTGCCTCTTGCTCTTTCATGCCTTCCTGGTCCATTCTGTCATGTTGGCCACTTTTCTCTTCCTCCCACAGATCTTCCCCTTTGCCTGTTAAAGTTCCTCACTCTCCATTATGAGCTCATAGCTATCAAGGCCTTAACAATTCTGGGGAGGTTCCACAAGTACTACCAATGCCACTTCAAGTCCCATTTTGGGAGACAGGTGGGATATAAATGAAACAAGCAAATAAATAAATAAAATTAATTTAACATGCATGTATGTATGTAATTTAACATGTCTTAGGTGAAGATAAGCAGTTAATGGAAGATGGCTGTGTATGGCTAGCACAAGTCATATTGCTGAGGCATGTCTCTTTAGAGTACAAGGTCTAAGACTTATGACTTAAAAACTCCAGAATTTCCTGGATACTGGTTGGACTGAAATCTGTTTTCTTGGTGCCTGCAACATTTTAGGAGAGTTTTCCCTGGTTCTTCGGTATGCAATTTATGTTCTATTGCTGTAGCTAAAAACCTAACCTATCAGTTGAGAATCTCCAAATGAGAAATTAAAGAGATAAAATCTGATAATGTCTGATATCCTTTTATTATATCTGTGTATGAGAAGTCGTATCCACATGGTCCTCAATGAGAACAGATGAAATTTTGGACCAGTCTATTCTGATCTGCCACAATGCTATACCATGGACTTCTCTGTGAATTGCCTAACAACAAAATGATCGCATTTCTATAATTAATTGGAAATATTAATTAATTATGGTATTATACTAATCTTACTGTCATAAAGCTACATTTTGTTTTGCTATTTACATAGAGTACAATATTTGTTAAAAGGAAGGATTTCCTTGCAGTTTCATACACAACCTTCAAACCTTCCATCTAAGGTGACTGCTGTACATGGTAACATAAATTGAATTATTTCATGCTGATTTAATTTCTGCCTATTTTATATTAATTTTGCCTTCGTTTGGGGGGCAAATGAGATGGCATAGTCATACAGAATAGTTAAAAATCTTCATGATGGCATTGTGGCCAAATTTTGCCAAATTCTTGTTTACTTCAGTTGAAATCAACTTTGTCACTGCAATTTATAAATCCTTCAAGCATCTATTATGGTAGAAAGGTGGGACAGACAATATCACAACGTGTGTTAAATACATAACAAAACAATAAGTGAATTAATAACAAAATGCTGAACATATTTTTTTAAAAGACTCAACAAGCAAATAGACTGACCATTTCTGCATGGCGTTACAGTCCCAGGTTTGAGACATGATGGTAGTGGTTTGTAGGTCATGCTTTTGCATAAAGTTGTCGTGGTCCCACTGCCATCCTGTCCCCACCCATCGTGATTGTTGGATATTTGCTTAATAGAATAAATCTGTTAAGTGACCATGATCACATGATGTTCCCATCCTCCTTGGCCATATGGGAGGGCTGGAAGTGCAATGGAGGCACTTCCTTCCCCAGCACAGCACAGGAAAGAGCCCAGCTGCACTGCACTGCAGAAGGAAGGCGTGTGTCACTCATGCTCCCTTCTGCAGGGAGCTGGCCTAGTGCAGAGGGGAGGCATTCCCATCACACTCCCATCCTAGCAAAGGTGCTGCCAGTATCACAATAGGAGGACAACAGAAGGAGGTATGTGTGGAAATGGCTTCTCTCTCTCTCTCATGCACATATATACATGTACTTAAGTATGCACATACTTAAACAGACTTACTTTAAAATAATTACTGAGTTCATTTGAAAGAAAATTATAGAAGATCTCTTTTTCTGAAGAATCAATCAGGCGATCATGAAAAACTCGGGCTGACTCATGCACAAAAAACAATGCTGCGGTTTCTTTGGAGACAATAACAGAGCGGTGGGCTTGGAGCAATCCTTCAAGCAACTGTTAAAATTTTTAAGAAAAATTAATGTTTTGGACTTGATTCACATTTCTGTTAACAGTTTTCAATTATTTTATTGATCAGTTTATACTTATTTAATTTTGTATTGTCATGTACAATTTTTTATATTTTTTTCAATAATTTAATTTTTAAAATATTTTGCAAGTCTACACAGGGAAAGGGCAGGGTATATATATCACACATATATATCACTTACTGTGATATCATCATTTACCATCCTGTGGATGGGTTACTCCTCTCTTTTTATTCGAACAGGTAAGCAGAAACAATAAATTAGATTTTACCTGTCCCCTCCTTCATGGAATAGCAACCTCACAAGCCAATCCTGAGTGACAACTCAAGAGGTTGAAATATACATAGAAAAACATAACTAGCTTTAGAACCAGAACAGGCAAAACCTACAACAACAGGAAGAAAGTAAAGAATACCAGCTCTTAATTGGTCAACGGAGATGTTCTTTTATCACTACAGAAAATGTTGATACTACAATAGGTAATTCAATTATCCTTTTTTCTATAGTGAAAAAGAACATCCTCTGGGTGGGACATAGCAAAGTTCCTAACACAATGGGGTAGGAAAATCTGCTAGGAAGAATAATCTTATAAGAAACAGCAAGAATGAAAACAGTCTAATTTTGGAACACTGACAACCAAAGGACACTTTGGCCAAAACTGAGATGCACATTCTGTAACACTTAGAAAAATAATAAACTAAACTCCACGTGGCTGCCTTATAAATATCCATTAAGATAATTCTAATCCCAAAAGTTATTGGTGGCAGCACTCTTAACTACTCAGGCAGAGGCAAACCTGTAGCCTCATAGGAGGAAGGGATACAGGCTTTTTCTATCTAGCAAGTGTCTTTTAAAGACCCAATATCCCAGTGTGAGTGGCTTAGAATCAGATTCTAAGTTTCAGGCCCTTAGCGCACCACAGTGCCATTCTGGCACGGACACCTTGCTGCCAGTCCATGACATGTGTGGGTGTGCAGAAAGGGCAGAAGCACTGTCAAGTGCTTCCTTCTGCTGTACAGTGCAGGAAGAGGTCGATGGAAGGAAGAAATGTGTCTCAAATGCTATCCATCTGCCGGCAGCTGACCAGTGTGGTAGGGAGTGTTCAGGTCCCAATCTCATCCCAGTGATGGCATTGCCAAGATCACAATGGGACGATGTGGGTTTGTGGCATAGTGTGGTAAGGGCCTAACTCACTGCTGGAGAGGTAAAGGGAAACAGACAAAAAGACAGACAGAGCCAGAGATGGGAGAAATTATTTTCATGATGAATGTGGGGGTGTAGAAGAAAAATGTTAAAATGGTTGGAAAAAGAAGAGAAAATTGACTGAACGATGAGGCACAAGAAGAAAAAGACCTTACTGGAGCTGAGACAAGTGGCCTGAGTGGCTTGGAGGGTCGCTGATGAAGGGGTTAAAACTCCTTGGTTGTTTCTAACCATGTGTAGGTGAGAAGGGAGCAACCCAACTAGAGGATGCTCTTCTGCATTAAAGGGGAGAAAGTGTGTGTGTGTGTGTGTGTGTGTGAGAGAGAGAGAGCGCTTCCTTCCCCCTTTTATTTTTTAGACCGCAGATGGGTCTTCTGAAGGAGACTGCAGGCCGAGAAAGGTGGTAAAATAAACATCAGCCACATCAATAGACTCAGGGCAATTTACATTCTTCATTGGATATACATCTATTGTTTTCTCTCTAATAACCTAATGAGGACAGAGCTGTTCACAGCCTAGAGCTGTTGACAGATATTTAGCTCAGTGGCAAATATCTGTCATGTGTTCCCACATATTTAAAGACATGTAGTGCATGTCCAGTTCACTTATCTATGTGATAAAAAATATAATAAAACCCAGAATCAAAATTCTAAATCAAACATAGGGCTAGCAAAGGATAGATAAATGAGAAAAGCAGATTTAATGTTTTAAAGTTAAGTATCTTACAAACAAGCCTCAATTAAGTCAATCAAACAAACATCATTTTTTGTTAACATTTCAGGGGTATTTGATAATATCCCAAACTAAATGGAAAAATGGAATAGTATTTCCCTCAATCAATAATAACATCTGAATTGAAAATAACATCTTCTGGCAATATTCAGAGGCAAATATAGCTAAAACATCTTGAAGTACTAGGCTAAGGAATGATCTTATAAAAATCAAGAGCTTTAAATATCACATCATTCTGCAACCACTAGGCCACCCTCTTAGGATTCTAAGAGAAGGCCATGTGGTTGCAGAAGATGTAAACGATATACAAATCAAAGCACCTACTAGAAGTTCTCAATCCACCAAAAAATAAAAATAAAAAATCCAAAATTTCGCAAGCAACGCAATTAAGAAACAAACCTCAGCTATATTAAATTCATGATTAAACCCATTAAAGATAAGAATAAGGATGCTATTAAATCTCACTGTACAATGGAGAACTGGCAAAAAGACTTCTACAGGTATAAAGATAAGACACTCTTCCCAGTTGCTTCCTTATCCACTGAGCATGTGGTGACATCATAGAGGCATTTTGCCATTTTCAGACTGTGATTGGACTTCTATGCATAAAAGTATTGTTAGAAAGCAACACTGCTAGGTAAGTCATTGTGGCCTGTCAGTTTGCTGTGCTCAGGTTGCAATTCTATACACACCTATCTGTGAAAAAGTGTCACTTAACTCAATAGGTTTTATATCTGAGAGGACAGGTTTGTGATTAAAGTGCAGCTTTATTCTCTATTGGCATTTGTTTCCTTTCAGTTTTGTTTTTGGAATTGCTTAATATTACAGCTATAAGTAGCTGATCTAATTCTAGTACAGCCATAGCAAAGAAACTGATAAGAGAGTCAGAGGATTGTCATGCCCACGACTTAAAATGCATGTGTTTCAGCTGCTCAGTGACAGGATTACTGTGACTTTATTTATATAGCACATATAGGCTTTTGTTTGTTTACTAATAGCATCATCACTGTATATGACTACAGGTTACTGTCCTGCCCAAATAAATGCAGGACAGAACAAACTACAGAAGAAGAGGAAAGTGAGAGCAAAAGTAAACAGTGAAGCAATATGCAATTACATGCTGCACCAAGACAAGAGAAGCTAGACACCATGTTAAGGGTTAATTGCAATGGTCACAACTTTAATACAAATATAACAACTATCAATCAGCTACATTCAAGGACTGTTCCCCTTTAGTAAACAAATGTGTATGAAAAAGTAGAGAGGACACTAGGCACCCTGCTTTACAGACCAACAAATGCTCAAGCAGAACATTAAGCAACAGATGTCTGGTATGCAACTGGCAAGGCTTGCCATATCAGTCAATATGTGGAATGAGTCAAAATTGTCAACTGGCAGTGAGGCAACCTACATCTGCTCAACCTGCAGGTTTCTCCCCTTCTCCCAACCATCTTGCATTTCCAGGGCCTTCCTCCTCCCAATTTCACTTGTGTGCAATGTCCCTTTTATCCTTCCATGTTTGTTACAGAAGAGGGCCAGCCCAACTTGGCACCCCTGCCCACCCCAAGGCCTTTGAATATATTGCTATAGCCAATGAGTTAGTGCATCCAAAGAGTTTACAACCTTCTAGGGGGAAGTATATACTGTTGCCTCTTGAACAGGTAAGTTAAGTCAGCACATATGCCCAGGCAGAAGATGGGTGTGCTGTCTATCCCAATTAGTGTGGTACCAGGATGCATTAACAGAGTTACCACGTGCACCCAGCCACACATCTCGGTAACATTTTGGTCCATAGGATGTGAACTCTTGGGAATAGACATCTTATGTTATGGAGGTTTACTGTCAACAGAGGTCTACTGCCAACAAGCTGAAACCCAAGTATCTTGACTAGATCGTTCTTGCCCAAAAGGAGGGCAGTGCTGCCTGATGTTCAATTCTTTAGCAATATTTTTCTTCACAATGTGTTGCTGATTGGAGACAGACTGAGAGTTAGGTGCAAAACAATATGAGTGCTTACCTATGTAAAGGATCCTAAAACCTTCTATGACATCATTGAGAACGTACCTGGTATAGTTCCACTTGGGATAGACACCAACCAAGATGACAGAACTACAACCTTAATTGGAGTTCCCTCCCTCTTGTTTCTCTTGGGTTGCACCAGCACTGGGCCTGCTCTGCCACCCTGAACACTTACCTTGGATACACCTGGAATACTCACCTTGGAAAGACCACATGTCTTATATCAGTGGTCCTATTTGTATGTCTGTCAACTGCCAACATTTGTATGTTTGTCACCTACCAACATTGAAATCTCATCAGACTGAGGAACCTTTCTTGTCAGATGGGCTAGGCCTCACACATGCCCCTTTTGTTTGACTGCCCATTTGCACAAAGCCCTTGCTGCAACTATTGAAAGGGGAGGCCCAAGAACAAACCATAATGGGTGGTGGGCTAGAGTCACTGCAGGGTGGGCTAGACTCTTGTAAGGGTAGTTGTGGTGAGGGAACTGTTGCTTGGACAGGTGGTGCAACTAGCGGGGGAGCAGGCATTGCTGTCATGCTCCCATATGCTGGGGTTGTTTTCCCACAAGCAGCTGAAACTCCCTCTTAGGAAACAGCTTTCTGGGAAGCAGCAGGCATAATTGCTTCTGTCAAGCCCTGACTACTACTACTACTACTACTACTACTACTACTACTCTTCCTCCTCTTACTTTCAGAATTGGTTTGCTTTCTTTTATTATTTAACACACTTGTAACCATTTTGTAACTGCCCTACTACTTTCTTACTGGAAATCCTACCTAGCTAGATTTAATTTCAGTCCTAATCTTTAAAGAACGAAATACAGAGAGAGGAATTTCTTGACTGGTTGGCAAGGCGGGATTTTTAAAACTGAAGGGAGAAAGACTGCAGGAGATAATGGATGAACAAGAAAGCAACCATACAGGATGAAAGATAAGGAGAGCACAAAGAAAGGAAGTTAAAAAGGAAACAAGGAAGAAGAGAGCAGATGAACCCCCCTCATGGTGCCTCCCCACTCCACCATGTTTCTGACCATTCCTACCCAGTTGTTGGTGAAACCCAAGGGGAAAAGAGGGAAGGAAGTGGGAGGTGGGAGAGGTGAGGATTAAATGAGGGGAAATGGGGAGGGGGCTACTCTATCTTTGATTCTTAATCTGGACAAGTGCTATGTCAGGGGGACCTAACAAAGGGGTGACTGACTACAGAGCAACCTGCATACACTGAAGTCCCAGATGAAAATGGCCAACTACCAAGCTTGCAGGCCTATATTAGGCCTACCAAAGATCCTAAGAAGTCTTGTGAGATTTGTAGTCTTGAGACACTTCACATGAAATGCAGCACAAAAACTGTGTTGGATCTCATTCCAAGTCCAGCATTGGCATAACCATCTCAGGACTCAGGCCCAGGCCTACTCCAAGCAGCTGCTTACTGTGGCCTGGAAGCAATGGTGTTGTCCCCAGGAGGCTCAACACAACATCTCCCTCTCTGCAAAGGCACTGGGGGTAAGCTTTCTTTCAGAAAAATGCCTAAGTTACCAAACTTGGAGAAATTACTTGTCTACTCCAGTTCCCAAGTTCTAAAACTTGGAAAAGTTATTTTTATACTAGTATATGGCCATGCAGACTGGGGAATTCCAGAAGCTGTAGTTCAAAATGTAGGTTTCCCAAGATCTGTAGGTTATAATAAAATACAAGTACACCTCATTTATAAGATACGTTCAAACTTTCTTCTCTGATAAAAAATTTGGTACTAAGGCAGAAATAATACGGAAAAGAACAGGAATAGCTTCCTACACCACAAAGTAAAGAGAAGTTTACCATGTTTCAGCAAATATGTATAATTCAAAACTAATAATTTGAACACAAGAAATGAAATCACCAGGTTCAGCTAAACATTGCATAAGTAAACAAAAATACTTTTAAATCTTATAAAAACGACTTGAAGGTTTTTCCCCAAATATACCTAGGGATGACTTTTCTTTAACCAGGCTCCACTTCTCTTATGATTTTCATTTTCACGGCCAAACTAACATTCCCACCACATCACATTTTATCTAATTTCAACCAATACAACATTTGTCCTTTTTTTCAGCTTTGCTACTCTTTTCTGATACCTGCCATATGTTAAAGATGATTACCAAACTAAGTTTGTATGTTTCCAACAGACCAACAAATCACAAAGTATTGTTATAATGAACTTAAACACTTTGTCAGCTTAACGCACCTTGAAAAGATCTCTCAGGTTAAATGTGTAATGGCATTTAGCTGGAGTTGGGCGCATTTTATGAAACATTCTATAGTACAAAGCAATAGAGGAGCATGTTAAGTAATCTTTGCATTTCTGAACTTCAATCATGAATCTGTTGTTGTAAAAGTATGTTCCTAGGCGCACCTATAAGGAACAAAATATATAATTTTTAGTAATTCTTTATAAAATATTTTGTTTCAGTAAGTAAGCACATACTAAATTAATTTGTTTGTTTGTTTTATTCTATATTTTTTAAAAACAAACTTAGCATTTGTTTTAAATTATTGAAAATTAGTACTCTCATATACATATGCACCACCCCAAAAATGGGTGCTTATTTGCCAGTTTCTTGAGTAGATGTGATATACATACTCAAAAAAACAAAACAAAACCTCTGCTCAAGCAACCATTCCGGATTAGACATGCAGTGCCAGTTTCTTTGGCAGAAATACATGTGTCTCACCAGAAGCCCAGTGAAACAGGCATAGTTCCCCAGCCCTATTTCTTTAGACCATGGGATTTAAGGTATGTTGTCAACTAATCTTGATTCTGTCTAGGGTCCCACTGTCATCTTCTGGCCAGCTAGGTGTCCAATTTGTGATGATGGTAAAAACCAGATAGGCAAAGTATATCAGCAATCCACTTAACTATTGGATTCTTGAGAGATTTATATGAGTAGGCTCTTTGGTAATCTTTCAGATTATTTATTATACACAATCATAGATACACAAACACATGCAGCACTCTTAGGGAAAAAAACAGACATGATAATGTCTAGGTGCTACAAATGTATTATACTTTTGTTACACTCTAGATATGACAAGTCAGACTTTAATGAGAATCTTATTTCTCCATCTCTTTAGCAGGCTTCTCCATAGGTAACACTTAAAGGAACCTCACCATCTTAAACAATGTAACTCAGCTCTTTATCCATTTAGAAATACCAGCTCATCTGCTGAGGAACTACACATCTCTAAGAAGGCATCTGCAAACTTACAAGGTCTCAAGGGTTAATAATCTTGGGTGTTGCTAAACCTTTGCTATATCTAGCAGTATCTGTTACATAGCTATAAAAATCTATAATGAGCATCCATTACAATCACAATGGGAAATATATTTATTTTAGCATAGTCATCTATCAGCATGTCTGGGCAGTTTATCACTTATCAGGAACAGCATGGCTTGGAAGCTATTTTACAGCCTTCTCTTCATATGTCAGGCTGTAAATAAAGTCCAGTTGCTGTCTCATCTTGGCGTCATTTATTCTTTCATCATCCTCTGCCTAACCAGCAGCTGTCCTATCTGATCCAATCAAAACGAAGGTACTGGCAGTGCGCATTTTATATCATCCAATTAAAACAGAGATCTTAAATATGACATCACTCCGGACACAGTGAGAATCTTTTTTCTTCTTTTATAAATTTTTTTATTAGTTTTCCACAACACACAAAATAAGAGACATATATCATCATGTTTGGTATGTCCCGCCCCTCCCACTTCCCTATATTATTCTTCCCCAGTTAAGTTACTATCTTTTCCATAATGAATCCTACATTTTTACACAAATACATTTTTACCTAATCATCACATGTATTTATATTTTAAGCCAATCCATTACCCCTTTCCATTCTCTTTCAAAGTTCTGAACAGATTTGTTTTTTTAGAGAATATGCTAATTTTTCAGTCTCAACCATATCCAACACTTTTCATTTCCATTCTAAATTAATTTCTATTTTTTCTTTCCAATGCTGAGCATAAGTCAACCGTGCCACTGTAATCAAATACAATATTGTTTTTTGATGTCTTCTAATCTCTCAATTCTGACCTAATATATTCAACAAATAAAATTCTGGTGCCAATTCAAATTCACTTTACAAACTTTTTAAATTACACCATGAATTCCCTTCCAAAATTTCTTTCCATTTTGACAAGTCCACCACATATGAAAAAAGGTTCCCACCTTCTCCCCACCTTTCCAACACTTCTCATCTCCATTTTTTGTTATTTTTGCAACCTCTCCAGAGTCATATACCATCTATGCATCATCTTGTAAAAGTTTTCTCTTAAATTTAAATTCAGAGTAAATTTTATATCTGTTTTCCATACTTTTCCCCAAGCATCTAATTCAATTGGACGTCCCACATTCTGAGGCCATTTAATCATTGTCCCTTTTATTATATCTGGTTCCATCTTCCTCTTTAATAGTAGTTTGTATAGTTTAGAGATTCTCCTCTTCTGATGTTCTTTCAACAGTAAGTCCAATTCATCTTCTTTTCTCTCAAATCCGTATAGTTTTTGGTCCATTTTAAACCTTTCTTTTGTCGCCAAGCAAACTAATTTAATTCATGTCCATCAACTTTCAGCTCTTCCGCTGTCTTCATTCTTCAGTCATCTCCCTCCCATTTCAGTATATCATAATGTGTTAACAATTTTCCTTGTTTTGTTGGGGTAATTTTCAATGCTTCTTGAGAATATTTGGCTGCCTGCCATCCTAATTGCATCAGTCAGTGCTCCTGCTGGGAGGTTTTGAACAGTCAAATCTGCTCATATATCAATGTTGATAGAAACACAGGCATTTTCCTCTCTTTGTTCACATTTGACCAGGTGTTCTTCTGGAACTAGCCTGTGTGATAACTGAAGCTCCTGTCAGAGCTGCTGATGACAAGTAGCAGCTGTTGGTCCCTGTTGCTCAGGGTGGAGATGACAAGCAGCAGCTGTTGGGCCCTGTGGCTCTGGCTGGAGATGAGTCCTGCAGCTCAAGAGCTCCCCCTGCTGCCATGGACCAAGCAGGCTCAGACATTCCTCTGCCTGCTCCTTTAGGGCAACAAGGATTCAGCAGTGATCCTGAGGATGCCCTGGAGTCTGTGTCAATCAGTTCAAAAACAAGGCGGAGACTCAAGAGAGCTTAGCAAAGAGAGGCTTCCTTGATTAAGTTCAAGAAGTGGTGACCAGCCACACCTGTGCCTGGGCTATATAACTGCCTGCCTGGAAGCTTTCCTTTGCTTGTGGCAGAGACCTGGGCAGCAAGCCAGCCCAGAGAAGGGCGAGGTAGCAGAGTCCTGCCAGGAGGAGTCAAGCAAGCAATTACTCATAGGGAGTACATTTACCTAAGCCTGAGTGACAAGCAAAGGCCATAGTCAGAGTCCAAAATCCAGGGGTCAGAAGCCAAGAGATCAATCCAAGGTATCAGGAGTTGGGTGCTGGAAGCAAGGAACAGGCAAGGAGAGGGCTTGTAGAAAGTTTGCCACAAGCAAAAAAGCTTCCAGGCAGGCATTTATATAGCCCAGGCACAGATGTGGCCGGTCACTGCTTCTTGAACTTAATCAAGGAAGCCTCCCTTTGCTCAGCTCTCTTGAGTCACATTGACGCAGGCTCCAAGGCATCCTCAGGATCACAGCTGAATCCCTGTTGCCTTAAAGGAGCAGGCAGAGGAATGTCTGAGCCTGCTTGGTCCATGGCAGCAGGTGGAGCTCTTGAGCTGCAGGACTGATCTCCAGTCAGAGCCACAGGGCCCAACAGCTGCTGTTCGTCATCAGAAGCTCTGACAGGGGCTTCAGTTATCACAGCCTTTTTCTTTGTTCCAAATAACTAACAAACACATATACACATACATTCTAATACATCTAGCTTTCTGCATTATATCTTATACTCTGTATATTCTACCCTATAGATTATACTTGTCAGGACCCTGGCACTCCAGGACTCAAGCTCTGAGTCTGAACCAGAGGACTTCAAAGCCATGGAGCCTGCTGCACCAGCAGAGCCCACAGAGGCTGCCCCGGCCACAGAGTCCCTGGCTCCAGTGCCAGGGGCTGCCTCAGACTCAGCCCAGCCAGAAGAGTCAGACAGTCAGATGCCAGAACAGGTGCCTACTTACCAGCAGCATTGGGAGCAAAAGAGTGCCCTCAGGAGGTCAGAGCTTTTAGGTAAGAAATGCCAAGCAATCAGGCTCCAGCTGAGATAGCACCTGGGGGAGTTGCCTGCCTACAAAAGCACTCACTCAGCCTTGAGTCTTTGTTGGCTCATAACCATCCATTTTGGGTGTACCCGCGGGGCCAGCGTGGAACCTTGCTTCCCCTCCCGGAACGCTGCCCGATCTGCTGGAGCGTCGTCTCTCAACTTCTCTTGCTTAAAGACAGACTCTGAGGTACCTGGACTGACTGTTGTTTTGCCTGGCTGTGACGCAACTGCCAGGGAATCTCTTTGCTGCAGAAAGCTCTTTTATTTATTGCCAGCCTTATCTGTTCATTATCGTTTTGCTGAAGTAAAGCTCTTTTATTTATTGCCTGCCTTATCTTTAACAAGCCCTGCTAACCGGCTCTTAGCTGCCCGCCAGGCCCTGGCATTGACAATACTCTGTATTCTATCTGTATATTTCCAGGCTTCAAAGTTGTCAACCAAATCAGCATAGCCTGCAGCACTAGCACTTAGACACTTCTACTTATTTTGTGGGAAGAATATCAAACACTGTAGATGCAGTGGAAAGGAATTACATGCTTAGTGGATAATTTTATTCCCCCGCCTTGTCCAAAAGGCAGTGTTAAGTAATCACATTTGGTTTTTGCAAGTAGTGGAAGAAATTAATCTTGCCTTTGTCTGCTATGTAAATAGCATTCTCGGGGAAACATAAGCAGCCTTGGAAGGATGGGGAAGGGAGATTAAGACCTACGGCGGCTCGAAGGGCGGTGGTGTTGTGTCTCCACCAGGGTTGGAGGTTCCACCGGCGAGTCCGGGCGCTCGATCTCGTCGTCCGAGAGATCGGCAGGCTCGCCTCGCCCTTTTGAAGGCTCAAGAGTCGGAGGAGGAGTGGGAGGACAAACGTCCCCAGCCGGGGAACGCTTCTTCTCCTACCTCTTCTTCTTCTTGTCCTTCTCCTTTCCCTTGTCTCCGTCCGGAGCAGGGTGTTTCTTTTGAGGCGTCTCTTTGGCTGGAGCCTCAGCCTTCTTCGCCGTCGAGGACCCTTTCGCCGACCTGGCAGCCGCCGACAGCTTCGGGATCCTCGGTAGCGCTGCAATGGGCGTTCTCGACGCCGGCACCGAGCCCGATGCCGACGAAGTAGACGGAACGGCAGCCGCCGATACCGTCGATGGTGTGGTCGTCTTCTTGTCGGCCATCTTGGATTGAGAGGTCTCCTCAATTGCCTTCAAAGACTGCTCCCAACAAAAAGATTTTAGTCTTGAAGACCTGTTCCGGAGAGTTTGGGCAGTAAACTCTCGGCAGCTTGGGCAAGTCCGGGTGTTGTGGGTCTCGGCCAAGCAGAAGAGACACTCCTTATTGTCAGGGGCATGGGCCCGGCTGGGCCTGTCGCTGCCCCTGAGGCCACTGCGGCTGAGGGGCCTTGTCTGGAGGCCAACGCGGCCGACGGCTCGGGCCTGGCGGCCGTGGGAGAGGCTGCCGGGCCTGGAGCCACCTACCTAGAAGCTGCAGGCCTCGGGCCTGCTCCCGGGGCTCCGCCCACCCACGGCCCCGATCCGCAGGAGGCCTGGGAGTCTGCCTGCGGCCCCGATCCAGAGGAGGCGATGGGCGGAGAACTCGCAGCTGTGAGGCACAGCCCAGCTGCGAGCCCTCAGCCACATGGCCACGCCTGATTGGTCAGCGACTGGCTTGGAGGGCTATTTGAGGCAGGCGCCGGGCTGTGGAAGGCACGGAGCAACAACTGTTGGTCAACCGTGGTCCTGCTGTCCGTGCCTTGTTCCTGCCCTCGCCTGAAACCAGTCCTGTTCGCCTTAGTGAAGTAATCTGCCTTATGTACTTTAACAGCCTGTGTTTATTTCTGTTAAGACTGCATTAAAGCCCTGCACCTCTAACCAGCTCCCCTGCCTCTGCCTGACCACCGCCTGGCACTGACACTTATGGCCGTCGGAAAGAGCGACCTTACACCCACACGAAACGCACTTTTTAAACAACGTGGACATAAGACGACCAGCGAAGTTAAAAGAAACGCGGAGAAGTCCGAATTTTTTTGCCAAGTCCGAAGGGGAGTCCGAGAGAGAGGTCGAAAACAGTCCGAAATAGTCCAAAAACTGTGAAGAAAAAGGCCAAGCAGAAGAAATAGCGAGGAACAAACCAAAGAACCTTCCGTATGTGATGGCGGACGAAAAAGAACTGAGGAGAGACCGTTGCTCGGCGGGAGGAGCATGCGCAATGCGGGAGGGGTTCCAGCCAAGCGAACGAGCTCTAGAAGTTTCCGAACACTACCGCGTAGGCGCGAAAGCTCCTAATGTGTAAGGCACAGAGACCACGAAGAAGAAGGGAGATTAACTCCATCTTTCCCTGCCTGAACATTGACAAAAATTACTCCTCTAAAGCTGTTATTTCCACGCTGTTTTGACATCATGGTTTTCTATGTCACTGTCACTTCCTGCTATGCATGAACTAAGCAAAACTCTATAACGATCAAGGCTGCAATTCACTACTTTTTGGTGGAATGTTAACAAGGTTTCTGCCTGTTACTTGTTACTGGATGTGTTCTGTCTGAGTCTGAGCAATGCATAGGAGGAAGAAGACTGTATGCGTAGTTTCCTTGTACTGCCTGTTGTGGGATGTTGAGCAGCCAGCAGTAGAGAAGGATAAAGAAACTGCACATTTGAGAAAGACAGAAATCCCATCTCCAGTTGCTGATTGTTGGGGAGAAGGGGTTATAATTCAAGGTACCTAGCTAGAAAAAAGTTACAGGGGAAGGATTTCTTTTGCATTTTTTTCTCAGAATTTCCAAAGTTTAATATATGAATATATATGAACAGGCAGATGTAGTTGTTTGAGTGCTGGACTAGAACTCTAGGATACAAGAGTTCAAATCCCTGTTTGGCCATGGAAATCCACTGTGGGACCTTGGGTAAGTCATACTTTCAGCCCCATGGAAGGCAACGGAAACACCTCTGAACAAACCTTGCCAAGAAAACATTATGATAGGTTTGTGTTAAAGTTGCCATAAGTTGGAAATGACTTGAAGGTACACAACAACAACAACAACAACAAATAATTTGGGTAAACAAGAATCATTTTTCTGTACCTCCTGTATTTTTTTAATTGCTCAATAGTATAACAGTAAAAGTGACTAGTTAATAATGAGTAATTCCATGAGATACATTCCTGGACTGTCATCATATTAACAAATAATGATCTGTTAAAAGTTAAATGATTTTTAAAATGAGTAAAGTAAGTAGTTCATTTTAAAAAGTAGTAGTCCAAAGTCTACTGTTACCTGGAAAATACGCTGTAAAGATTGTAAAGAAGTTGCAGGCAAAACAAATGTGCAAAAATGTGCCAGAAGACGAGCACTAATTTCATTACTTCCTTCACTGGGAGGTGTACAACTTGCAACCAAGGAAATGTCCTGGACATGCTGTATGGAGAAGGAAAAGGGTTCATTTTAAAAGACTGAATTAAAACATTTTGAACACTGCTTTTATTGGTTTTCTGTGAATGCCAATGAAGTCTATACATTTTTACAGAAATTTTCAGATGAAAAACAGAAACACAATCTAGTCTTGTCACAACTAAGAACTTCTTGTAATACAAGAACAATAAAAATTCAAATAAATGATAGGCTAAATTATATGCTGTGTTGCACATGTATGGTTTAAGATCATGCAGGACAGCAGGTAAAAAAGTTGGGAAACAGCATTAGCACCAATGCAGGTTCTTTTGCTTTGTAGAGCCCTTGTGCTGGGGAGGGAGTTGTTGTTGTTGTTTTAAACTAGTGAAATAAAGGAAGGAAGACTTAATTACCCCTTCCCTGTACTGGGCCCAATTCAGAAAAAAGGCATGCATGTTCTTGTTAGAGGGATGGGATGAACAGAGCACTTAATTTAACACTAAGAAACCTTCCAGATTCATTAAGATATACAAACAAACAGAATTACAAATAAAACACCTTTAACAGATAATGGAACAATTCTTCTCAAAATCAGGGAACAAGGTTGTGGCATTCTGAGAGCTACACAAGATGCAGGAACAAAAACTCTTCTAAATTTAGATCTGTCTCAATCATGTGTAAAAGGAAGAGATGATTGTTTGCTTTTAGAGGCAAATCACTCACTAGGAGGATAAGAAAAATGAGCCTCCCCAACTCTACATTTCTATGATTCTATAATTCTATTTCACCAAAGGATTTTCTAACATGGGAACACGATTGAAGAAAAAAGTACTGGGAAGTGAGCAGACACACCATGGGCAGTAAGAAAAAGAAAGTACAATGTGTTGCCTTTTGTTCTACAAATTTAGCCTTCACCAACTTCCTTTGTATCTGAGAAGGGCAGATGCAGCTTTAAACAAATTGGTATATACCACTATCATGTCTAGTTAAACTCTAAAACTTCTTACAGTATGATGCTATATAATCTAACCTGATGCATGTTTATTCAGAAGTAAATCCCAGTGTGTTCAACAGAGTTTATTCACAAATGTACTTGAGTTGGTATCCTATCATGTCAGTTTAGTTCAACTGAGAATATCAACAACATGGTAACAGAGTAATTCAGTAAGCCAAGTTTCACAGGTTACTTCAGTAACTACAGTTTAGTTGTGACTCTGTTGATTTTAAAAACTGATGTTACTTTCCATTTCTTCTCCCCTAGGAGCCAGGCTCCTCTGATTTTATCAGTTTTGATAGGCATCAACTTTCTGACAACATATTTGATTCTAGAGAGAATAGTTTCATTTTTGTTTTGCATCTCCATAACATGGACTCCAAAGGATCCACTGCATCTGGAAAAGCTAATAAACAGGGCATAACTATGTTGGAAGAAGAGAAGGAGTTGACTGAGAAGTGGGCTCAGTGGCAGAGGAAAAAGGATCACAGACATTACAACAATGGGAGTGACTGAAATGGGGGTGGCAGCAAAAGCCATCTCTGTCAGGAGATAGAGTTGGCCTTCCAGACCATTAGCTCCTTAGGAGCTGGCAGGGCTGCTTGATCTTCTGAAGAAAATGATTTTTACCCTCTACTGCCACACTTAGGTCAAAAAGTGGCTTGTGCCAACATAGGTCAGCAACACAATTGTAGCCATTGTGTAATAACTGTGAGAAAATACATTCACAATCTGCGATGACACCAGCTTATGAAATTATCAAGAGGTTTTCCTGCTCTATACACTGGCTGAGACTGCATCAAAGCTCATACTTGAATTTGTTCCCTCATTAATCCTAGGTACACTATATCACATCATTTGGTTACAAGGAGCTCTGAGTTTTCAAATGAGTTTGTCCTAGGGACAAAAATGCACACTCTTTCGTAAAGAAGCAAACTATGGTCATTATTTACATGGGAATCACCTTTCCAGCAATATCTGTATTAT